>BMAW01085625.1:187984-216530 GCA_019974015.1 Nephila pilipes | reverse complement strand
TAATTTTTAGCCTAGGCTATATTATATATATTTTAATTCTTATTTATATTATACTATATATATTTCAATTTTATTTCTTATTTATATTATATTATACTATATATATTTGAATTTTAATTCTCAATTATATAATATTATACTATTTATCTTTGATTTATTTTAATTGTTAGTAATATTATACTATTTATCTTTGATTTATTTTAATTGTTAGTAATATTATACTATTTATATTTGATTTAATTTATTTCTTATTAATTTTTATTTTATTATTAATTATTATTTTTATTATATTATACTATTTATATTTGATTTATTCTAATTCTATATTATCTATATATTATATTGCTTATTAATATTATATTATTTATTAGTTATACTACTTAATTATATTACTTTTAAATTTATTTAGTTATATTACTTAATTATTTTACTTTTTAATTTATTACTAATTTAATTAATGCCGAAGAAAGCATTGTGAATGATGATGCGTTTAGAGATTTCTTTCACGCGATTGTCATAATTTACCCGCCTGATCACAGACATCCCTCCATCATAAGGTTAGTGCTTTTTTCACGTTTTTAAAAATTATTTTCATGTCTTCCACAAATGCTGATTTACTGCGTTTTTTTGTCTTTCGGTCATAATTTAACCGTATTTTCTTACCTTTTTCCAACATTTCGTAGTTACATTATATATAAGTATATTTATTAAAACGCGCCAAAGTGGCGCCAAATGCGGAATTCTCAGTCTTAAGTCGGAATCGAGATGGCGTTTTGACCGTTGGACAAAAAACACGTTAACTGTGAAATATAGAAAAACATGAACCCTTTCATAGAAAAACATGAGCCCTTTCATAGTAGGGTTACCACAAAAATACAATTCTTTTGATTTTACGACTTTCTGGAACTTTTCTGGCTGTGTTACCAGATTGGCAATTTATCGCCAATTTGAATTTTTCTCAGTCGCCAAAAGTACGCTAATTTAAGATCCACCCATAATGAATTATAATGCATGATATAAAAAATTCAACTAGAATGTTACTTGGAGAGTTGTTGCCAATGTTTTTAAATATTAAGTTTGAACAATTTCAGTTTATCACTTAATTGGTAATCAAAGATTTGTACAAAATGCAAACTTTAAAAAATTTCCCAGTGAAAAATCATATTAGTGTGATTTTGAAGACCATCAAATTGGGGTGTTTATGGAGTAAACTCCACTGAGTGTTAAGTGAATGAATTTTGTGAAAAAATTTGCTTGCCGGCTAGCCTTTAGTAAAGCCCTCCCAAATATTTTTAATTTCACCAAAAATTATCGAGAATTTTGGGGATAAATGATAATTTATATCAACCCATACCACACCCCCATTGGACGGTACTCAAAGCAATACCCAAGTTTTATGAAATAATTTTTATATATGAGAAGGTAATAAAATAAATTTCCAAAATTACAAAGTTCTATAATTGTTTCAAAGAAAATATACAATACTTATTAAAAGATCAGGTTCACTATATCTTGTGAATTGTTTTCTATATGATGAGTAAAATATATTGTAAGTGTATATAAAAATTTAAAAATAGCACCTAAATGCAAATATATCTGAAAAATCATGCCCATATTCAACTTAAAGGGAAAGAACTTATTGACTAAAAAAATTCTTTAGCACTTTCAGTTAAATGATCGAAATATCATTATTAGGTACACAAAAAAAAATATTCC
Source organism: Nephila pilipes (assembly GCA_019974015.1). Lineage (NCBI taxonomy): Eukaryota > Metazoa > Arthropoda > Arachnida > Araneae > Nephilidae > Nephila > Nephila pilipes. Next base: position 214,814 of record BMAW01085625.1, on the reverse strand, counting down.
CAAGTTGTACGGATAATTTTAAAACATAAATGTCTCAAAAAGAAAGAATCTAAATTCTGCATTTTATTTTTACCCTCATGTCCTATTACCCTTAAAAAATATCTATAGATTTGTAATATGCATTTTTTGAGCATGGAATTTCTTTGGAAATTAATCCTTTATTAAAGCACGATACTTGGCGTTTAATTGGGGCCGCGGTAGCCTAGTGGTCAAGGTCGTGGATAGCGGCTGGCGGTTTTCGTTCAGTCGCGGGTTCGATCCTTGGCCACCAAAGACCCGCCGTGTAGCCGGGGCTGATGCACGTTAAATCTGTTCGGGGCCCAAAGTCCTCCCGTTGGCGTGGTGTGGATGTTAGGAGAGGGGGGTGCTAGCTCAGGTGTCGTCCTCGTCACTTGACCGTGGTTCAAAATTACGAGGTCCGTCGCCAATAGCCCTCGTGTTGCTTCTAGTGCGACGTTAATAAAAACTAAACTAAAACTTGGCGTTTAATTCAATACTCAAGCTGCTCCGTCTCTCTTGCAATTTAATGTTGCCATTAACAACTAGTTTTTCATTTCACTGATAGCAAACTTGTTCATACTCCTTACAAACTGCACTCTCATTACTCAAAACAAAATCACTCGTATTCTAATAGTTTTGGAAAACAACAAACCTCTCCTGATGCTTTTTGCAGAAATTCTGAGTATTTTATCCTTTTTTTTTTTCTGTAGTATCATTTATAACCATCAGTGGTTTCATTCCTTTGTGGCTGTGGTTGCCTATTGGTTATGGTTTTCATTGAGTTTTGGGTTCGAGCCCTGATGCCTCTAAATACCTTCTGGGAATAATGTGCGTTGTGTTCGTGCATTTCAAAAGTTCAGTAACAAAAGGCTTTTCTTTTTCTTCTGAATTTAACAGTTGTACTTTCACTCATATCTAACATCTATTATTGTAAATATACATATAAGATATGCTGTGAGAAAAATGCATATTAAACCCATTTGTGCTTTGCGTCCTTTAAAGGGACTCTTTTTAATGAACTCTAAATCTGTGTGGTTTTTTCCCCGATCCAAATAGCAGTATACCATGATAAAGTTTTGCATTTGTTATTATCCAGCAGATGGCAGTCCTTCATTAATATTCTATTTCTGTAAAAAAATTCTAAATTTAGAGTTAGTTATTCTTTAGCTTTTCAAAATGGCGTCATGCAAAAAGTAATATTTTATTGTTGCAAAAATATTTAATTCTATAATCATAGTCAATCCTTCTATTCTAAAATTTGTATATTTCAAAATCATTAAGTTGTTATTTAACACTATTGTATTTTCCAGTGCAAAGTGTTTTACATATAGGACACTAGGCACGAATGGGTACAGGTTTATCGGACCTGTTGCGCTGTACGCATGCGTCTTTTCCTTCTCGTATTTTGATCTTTTCAATTTAATCAAGAAAAATGGTTATGCGGGACAGGTTTAAGAATGAACTGCCGAAAAATAATTCCTTTCATTTGACATGGAATGGAGTAAAACCACCTTTTTTGAACATTCATTGGTCACCCATATCTTTATTTGAGCTGTTTTTAATTGACAAAACAATTTAATACATTTTAGAACAATCAATTTTGTATGCTGGTCAAAAAGGAGACCATGATTTTGTTTTTGGTGCTGAAGATCCGAAATTATTTTTTGCAATTTTGTTTACTAGTGGATACAATGTTTCTCCCAAGAGGATTAATGTACTAGGAAAATTTGAGTAATGTAAAAAATGTGATTTCAGTGGTCATGCCACAATGTAGTTTTGAGAAAATAATGCAATATCTGCACTTTGCTGACAACGGCAATTCAAATAAAAAAGACAAGATGACTAAATTGCATCCACTTTTTAATCACCTGAATGAAAGATTCTTAGTGTATTTTCCCGAACGAGTAGCATTTATCTGTTGACGAGAGTTTGGTCCCATACTTAAGACATTATGGATGTTAACAATTTATAAAAGAAAAACGTCGGATTCGATACAAAGTTTGGTGCCTAAATAATAAACTTTGTATTTTATTATTTGACAGTTTAATACAATTTGAGCTGTGCAAAGGTGCAGGAACTGTTTAGGATGAATATTGAAAATGGTACGGGAGATGCAATTTTGGACCTAATTTCAGAGTTACCAGGAAAAAACCGACTTATTTTTTGATAATCTTTTTACATTCCCTGCTTTGATTGATAAGTTAACAGGAAAAAAGAGTGGAAGCAACTGCACTATGTGGATTAATAGAACTTAAAATTTTTCCATTTGAAGACATTGTCTGTTAAAAGAAGAATAGGGGAAGTAATGATTTTCAGAACATGTAAAAAAAATTTAAATGGTTCGGTAAAATGACAATAGTGTCATTATTTTGGCATCTAACCAAATAACCTAATAAATTTGAGCCTATAGCTCGGATGAAACTCTTGTCGAATATTGACTAAAGATTTCTAGAGATTGACCAACCGTATATTGTGTCTTGATGTAATAAATTTATGGGCAGCACTGATCGTATGGATCAAAATATTTCGCAGTACTGGTGTTCCATACGGTCTAAAAAATGGTGTTTTCGTTTAGCTTAGAAGTATCAATCCAAAATGCGTGGTAACTCTTACAGATTATGCCCTTCAAATTACTGTAACAAAATGGATCTCCTCTAGTTTAGAAGAGAAATTTGTCAGTCGTATTTTTCTAAGTACAGTTAGATACCAAATAACAGTCTGACTGCAGGAAACAAAAGAAAACTTCCTTAAAGAGTTTCTGATGACGTCCAGTATGACAGAAAAGTTCATTTAATCATTGTGTATGTGAAACAGATATGATGCATCTACCGTAAAATCTCTACTATGATATGCACACATGTATAATACTCATGCTTGATTCGGCACTAAATTTTTGGGAAAAAATTAAAATCTGAATATAATACACACCCATAAATTTTCAATATTTTTTTAAAAAATTGCACAAGTATTTACTAACATAATTGAAAATTTTAATTAAAAGAAATGAAAATTCAAATTTGATAGCAATTACTTAAATTTTGACACAAAACAAACAATACTGTCAAATTATCGGCCTTAATCACTTTCACCCGTATCTAGGTCAACAAAATTTATAGAATGGTTTATTGTTAAATGATTAAACCCTTCCTCATTCAATGTATCGTGATTATATCCCTTCTAACAGTCAGAAATTATTGTAGTCCCTGGCTCTATCCATTTTTTGATTAACCCAATTAATGTGTCTTGGTGTGATCATGTACCACGACCAAAAACATCTTTCCCGAATCACGCTCTACCCCCCCAAAAAAAACCCCACTGACCTTCAACATAATGCCATCTATTATATTTCCTTTTGCCAAATTTGGAATCGTCGACTTTTATAACTTTACCTATCCCACCAATTTTCTTTGACGTCAATTCGACATGTTCCAACACTTGTTCATGAACGAATTGATGCTAGTCCACTAGAGTTGCTGAAGTAAACCCAAATCATCTTCTATGTTGCACGACGCCTTACCCTTAATTAACTCCCATGCCGCAGTCTATCAAGAATCCCCTCAAAATTTCATATTTTATGTACAAGTTGACTAGAAATTATCTATTAGTTATACCCTCGTTTCCTAAGCTTTTTCGCTTATTAGAAAACTCCCACCATAAATTTTCCCTCAAAATTCCCTGATATTTAGGAACTGTGATACTTACAGAAGGCTTAGCCATTACTACATGAGGAAAAAACTTACTTCAAAGTGGCACAAGTCATGCGTTTTCAGCTTATCAGCATAAAAATAACTAAGCGATGATGTCCGAAAAAAGGCATTCAACGGAATGTGGTATGGGTTGCCTCATTCTATCATTTATTGCCGAAAAATTTAGGTGGGCAGCACTAAAGCTGAACCCAAACAATTATTGCTTCAGAAAAAAATGTATTTAAAGATCTATAATCTTTGTATATCATAAACTTTTTTAACGCGCATCAGCATTGTACATTTTTTCAAGTTGTCTTTTTATATCAATTTTATTGTAACGATAAGACTGATATCTAAATAGTAATTTTGTAGGTAAGACTAATTTAAGAAAACAGTAAAAAATTTTATTGCATAAAATGTAATATTTCTTGTGTGTAAAAACAAATATTTATTTTCCCTTAATATTTTAAAATTCAGGAAATATATGTTAAATTGAAGTATCGGGTGCACCTTGACAATTTGGTGAAAAACATAGCATATTACAAAATGGGTTGCTAAAGAAGTGATAGGCAAGGATTAATCTAATGACAACAAAAATTAACTGTAAATTGAAACAAAACTAATTCTAATGAAGAAATAAAGATTATGCTAATTTTCTGGAGCAAATGTTAACATTTAATCTTAAATAATTTTTAATGTATAATTATAAATATTATGTAATGCAGTAGATATTTTAACGAAAATTATTTTAATGTGTATTAAAAAGATTTAAGTGTGTAATAAAAAAAATTCATATTTAAAAGTAAAGAAATTTAAGGTCCAATTTTCATTTCTAGCAATCCTTCTCTATTTTCGACCCTCCTTCTTGTCAAACACTTTTTATCTTTTTTCAACTTCATGTCTAGGCCACAGTTAAATCTTGTTTGGCGCAGCATAGCCATATCTTGCTCTTGCGCCAATAAAATTTACATTCACTCACCCAATTTTCATTTATGCCTGGTTGCGAAATCATTATTATTATTATTTTTTTTTTTTTTTTTTTTTTTTTTGTCAAATTCAGCAATTTTTTTTTCTGTGGTAGCCTTTCATTTCCAATGTTTACTTTATTGTCTGGCAACCCTAGATTTTTATCTGATTAACATAATTAGGTAAATTAATTAAATTCTATTAAACTAAAAAAAAAATCTAGTATTTCTTTAAAAACCAACAACATTTAACCACCATATATTTCTGCGTGTTTAAAATTTTTTTAACCCTTTCTCTGCAGGAAATAGAGTTAGTGTTTTGTATTTGGAATTTCCTTAAAATTCTTATTCTTACTTAAAATTTTACTCTTATTTAAATTTGTATTAGAATTTAATCTAGTTAACAGTATTCCTCAATTAGTCAAATATCAGGGTCAAAGACATCAGTCCCAAGAGCTTATTCCAGCTGAGAAAAAGTGGAGCTCTTATGAGAAAGGAATTGTAAAGATTACCTTTGCATATGAACTGTGATAGATGCAAACTCCCTAACCTATTAGTTTTTAAGAGAAGCAAGTCTAATAAAAAAGGACTTAAATTGTGTAAATGCAACAGTCCAATGAAACTAAGATCTTAAAATAGTGGGGTTTTTTTTGTTTTGTTTTGTTTTTTTTTTACGTGTAGGTTTTTTACTTAGATAAAAAAAAAAAAATGAATGTGGCTCTCAAAAAAACTACTAACTTTAGATCTTGGTTCAGCTTAAGTTTTTTTTATGCTATGTATTTTAATACAGTATGCACTTAACCCATCAATTCATATCAGCTACTTTATTTTGTTTGAAAAAGGATCTATTTGTAAGTAGCTTTTCAAACAAGGCCATGAAGGATATAAAAAAGTTTATAAAAAAAAGTTTTGAATTGTTCTCATTCAATAAAGAATCTAACTTGAAATGATCACTTTAACCAAAGATGGCATAGATACAATACAAAGTATCTCAACTTATTCCACATTAAGTATTAAAATAATCCAAACCCTTAATATGACCCACATCTTTTAAAACAGTTGAGAAATAGTGTCAAGAGAATAACCAGAGAACAACTAAATCTACAGTCAGAAAAATGGCTTTTCAAACTGAGCTTTCAGACATTATGAGAAAATAAATTAACATAAAAAAACATTGGTGATTGTGTTTTATTTTATTATTGTTCAAGTAATAAACATTAAAATGATTAAAATGCAGGTGCATCTGTGTTTTTTTTCAATACTTAGACTATGTGTTCATTAGTAGAATTTTTATAATAGATTTATAACTTAATCATATTTTACTCAAAGTTTCAACACAAAAAATACTGGGATTATAAAATGTTCGATATCTTATGAATAATTTATTAAACATTAGTTAATTTATTAAAAGTAATTAAATTATTTTTATAAATCCTCTCTTCTGAAGATCTTTCTTTCTGAATTGGTTTTTAATATTGAAATTAGAATTTAATGAACATGTATAGAAATGTTTTTTTTTTTTTTTAAGTTTTTATAAACACGAAACTAAACATTTATTAGATGTATTGAAAGTTTGTTTTCCAGGAAATTAACTCTTTTGTATCTTTTGTTTATGTTTTCAAGTCTAATAATGTACCTTTGGGCAAAACATTCCATAAAATGTTATGGTAATGTACATTGCAATTCTGTATTTTACCATGGAGGCACTTATACAACAAAGTTTCGGTGTACAGTTCCAAGTATGTGGATTTTATCAAATTTATGTGGTTATAGTTTTGGGCAGTGGGTTTTTGTAGATTCATTGGTCCTGATGCCTCTAAAGACCTGCTGTGTAGTCAGGGCTGATGCACTTTAAATCTGTTGTGTCTCTATATCCTCCCATTGGTGTGGTGGTGAAGTTTGGAAAGGGAGGTTCCAGCTCATGTTGTCCCCATTTCTTGACCAAGGTTCAAAATTATGAGGTCTGTTGCCAATAGCTCTCGTGTTGCTTCTCAGGGTGACATTAATTAATAATCATCTTCCAAATTTATAATTTCATTTGGTTTTCTAAGTTCTTTTTTTTTTTTTTTTTTTTACAGTAAATTGCATGTAGCTTTTGTCATTTGGAAACAATAACTTTCAGGGCCTTTGGGACACTGGTACAAAGAATTGCTCTTACTTAAAACACTGATAAAATGCATTTACACCTTATCTTTTAAAGATTACTGGTGCTGATTTGTATAGCAATACCATAATTATTTTGGATTTTATCTATCAATTTATCAGTTAATTTATCTTTGTCTCCCAAGACTTTTTATCATTTGACGTAACCACCCACCTACATGTTTCTGTTCATGTCTTAGGCATTCAACTTCAATTACTGTATTGACACCATGAAACTTCTTTACTCATTCATATTCTTTCGAGTCACTATCATCAAAATATTCATTATACTGTGCATTTCTGATCACTGAATTTATATGTACAAAATATAGAAGGGATTACTTCTATTAGCTTAAATCCTTTCTCAACACAATTGATTCACTCAAACGAACTAGTTCTCCAGGTAAATGTTATTCAATAATTAAAATTCTTTATTTTTAAACAATTTTATATGGCAGCTTGACCTTAATTTTTTTTACAAGTCAAGATAATTTTCAAAAATCAAATTAAACCAGATCTAATTCCAAAAGCTACAACAGATATTACCAAACAGCCATAAGTAAAAAACCTACAGAAGAAAGTTGAATATAGCTGGTGCTATAGTTAAGTTTGAATATTGATACTTAAATTGTTTCAGGCTGAGACAACCTCTATGAGTTTTTATAATTTTTACGGATATGTTCTGTTGATTGGCTCTTGCTTTTTGAAAGTATGGGGCAATATTGAGTCAATATATTTCTAAAATCGTGCCTATATCATTTGATATAGCACTTGAACAACCATTCAATGATGAACGAACCGTCTGCTTTGCCAAGGGCCGTCAACAGAGATTCCATATTTAACAAAACCACTTGTACCTTTTAATTTCTATGCTGAAAATATGTTTTCCTAAGCTTAGCATTCAACTATTTTCAACAGATAACTTTCTTGATTGCCGAAAGCAAGCTTTGATTAGAGATAAGCTAAAGAAAGTACAACTTTTTCCCTGTAGGAAAACTTTTATCCTTAGACTCTCAAAACCATAGAATTTACGATCAAGCAAGTATGAAGCAATGGTTATTCAGCTGTTCTGTTGAAGGTAAAACTTTTTAAAATAGAGCAATACTTGTACATTAGGGTCGTATTCGAGAAAAATCAACTTGCATATCCTTTTACCACTAACAATCCTGGATAAAAACAATCAGAGCTACAAATAATAGCAATTAAAGAAATTCTGTTACCTTTAAGTGTTTCGCACTTGTTTTCAAAGTAAGTTTCAGCCAGTTTGTGGCTAGTTATCAACTTTTTGGTACTCAAATATTACAAAGATTAAATGTTTCTTCATTCTCTTTACTGGTAGCACCAGCAGTGAAGTGATTTCCATAAAATCGACTCTTCATGTATCGCATAGATAGTTCTATAAGCATAGTTTATATTTTGCCTATAATAGTACAGTTTATGCTGATATCAAAATTGGAAGTTAAACATGAAGTGCATAAATATATAAGATTATAATTAAATAAAAAAATCAACACAAAATGTACAAAGTTGCAGCCAGATTTTAATACATTTAAATTTTGAAGGGGAAAAAATATCACAATATCCTGTTTTTAAGCTTGTTTCATTTGATATTTTCTTATAAATTTATTTAAACTACTAAAATGCATAGACTTCTAGTTCATTCTTGTTTGTTGTACTTTGATGCAAAAACTCGTATAACTTTGTAAATAAATGGAGTTTGAGTATTTTGAATGAGTAGTAAAAAAAATTTTTTCATCAAAATTGGTGTTTTTATACTGTTGGATACCTTAAGAACCTGGTACTTGTAAGGATAACTTTTATTTATGATAAAAATGTTTACTTAACTTATTGCATATTGTGGTATTAGAATTATCTTTCAGATCTTACCAATTTTGTAAGAAATTAATCTTATTAAAATCAAGTATCCTGTTTATTAACTTAAAAATTTTTCTCTTGTATCGATTGATAAATATTTTAAAGTTTTAAAATGCTTAAATTTTATCTTCAGGTAATAGCTCTAGTTTTACTTTTACTTAAAAGTTTATTATTAATAATGCAATTATTCTATATTTTCTTGTTAAGGGATTTGTTAGAATTTTTTAATTTATTGCTTTTTCCCTCCCCCCTTCCAACCTAGCTTGCTCAACCAATCCGTCTCATGCTAGCATATTCTGAAACCGAATATGAAGATAAAAAGTATGAATATGGACCAGCTCCTGAATTTGATCGCAGTGCATGGCTGAAAGAGAAAGAAACTTTGGGATTGGATTTCCCAAATGTATGTTTTTTCCCCTTAATTATGTGTTGTGTGTTAAATATTTTTGAAACACAGTATATTGTAGCGTGTAATGCTTACCTATAATTTCAACTTGCATTTTTTTTTTAATTTTTAGGTATCTTCTTCGTATAACCTACCTTTCCTTTACGAAGAAACCTGAAATGTACCTCTTATCTTTTGAGGTCAACCATTTGAAATATTCTCCCGGGTTTTCAAACTATGGAATACTGAATTGACAAGCAATAAGGGAAACAATAAGTGGGTGGGAAATGCTTGAAGGCGTAAATAATTCATCCAACAGGGTGGGTTTTATTCATTGCAGATGTGCACTAGTCTGTTATTATAGATTTTCAAATAAAAGGGGGACACAATTTGGGGGTAAGAACAGGCACTTTCAACCTGAAGGAAATAACCAAATAAGGATTATTTTCTTTCTACAGTCATTTGGAGCCTTGATTTCAAAATGAACATCAAAGGCATTAGTAATGTTGTATTTGCATCAGCACTTAGCACAACTATATATTAATTTAAAACTTCCTGTAAATGCTTGATGCTCCTATTCTTTGACCTGTAAAATATAAGTTATGATCTTTAGGCAAATAAAGTAAATCAAAAAAAAAAAAAAAGGATTATTCTCACTAAAAAACAAATGGCAATAAATTTTATTTGCTCATCTTCATAAATTCCAACTACAAAATACAGCGCTCCAAGGTATTTACAAAAATTCTTTTTAACAAGTTGAGTAGTTCACAGCTTCTTTTCGCTGATGCGACATGTAAATCACATTGGCTTTAGTTGAAATACGGCTGGTCTGGTGTTCCTTTTAGTAGTAAAGACATGTACTGCCAAATCAAACTCGCTGCTGGTTTCGAATGCTAAGTCATTCAATTTGAGAAAGAAAACTGAAATCATGCTCTGCAAGGATGTTTGGTGTTGGTAGGAGCTCCATATGCGAGTGGAAGAAAATAAAATCATAATATGATGCGAAAAGGAGCAAAAACTAAAAACAGTAGGACACGAAAAACTCGCTTCACAGTAGTGCTTCCCTGCTAAGTAGATAGTTCAAAATTAATCAATGGTTTTTAAAAGAAAGATGTTAAAGGGTGTTTTCATTCGTGTTCACTAGAAGGTTGAATAGATGAAAATGATGTAAAATTGAGGAAAATATTTGGCAAAAGGTTCCTGGTACCTAAAAGAATTCAGGTAATCTTTTAATTTGGGGAAATGAATAATAATACAAAGAAATTATTAAAGAGTTAACACAGACAAGGAAGTTATTCCAGTCTGGTAAGGCCATTAGATGTGTTTGTCAATAAACCATTTTAAGAAAATTTAAAATTACAAGTGGATGTTAAATGGTAAAAAAAACTTCTAAAAGGATACCAAATGCATCATGCCAGTCTAGAAATAGTGTGCGAATGGATAATGAAAGCATGAAATATTAAATTTGGCATTATTCGAGTCTTTTAAAAATGTAGCATATACAACAATCTAGATGAAAGGAAGATGATTGTTTATGGGTTAGTTACTAAGAGACAATAAACATGAAAATGAATTTAATGATGTGCGGGAAGATAGAACTTAAAGACAAATAGAACCTGTAATGTTTGATTGTGGTTTGAAGATATGTTGGCCTTTGATAAATAATTGCCACAAGCAGAGTAAGACAAACTCTAATATTTAAAAATTATAAATTTATTTCCACGATTATAAACATATTTACAATACTCTAATAACATCATTTATTAAGCTGAAAGCTACAGAATCGTAGCGATGATCACATCGATCACAGCCAAAGTCTCATTCACCATCATAAGATCTCATACAACCATCTGAGATCTCTTTCAGCATCTAAGCTTTCATTTGGCCATTCAAGATCTTATATATATATCCGGAACCTGCATTCGACACCGTCAACTCGACAGTTAGGAATCTGCATCCAATGAAAAATAACTTTATATGACTTATGTGAAAAATACCGTCGAATGCAAATTCCCGATTCCATTGCCAGATGCGTGGGATGATGTCATATTGGCAACACGTAATTCCAAGAGATTACTGCGATATGACAACAATTGGCCTGCCTCCCACACATCTGGGCAATGCTATAAAAATCAAACCACTTTCTAGTGCTAGTATATCAAATCTAAAAATATACAAAGATTCATATTTATATATACACAAAAAATAATTTGATATACCTTATATCTTTAGACATAATATTGAATTATTGCCTATATTAAATTATATGGTTTGACATAAAAAGTTCCGAGTCCTTACATTCCTCGATAATTCCAAAATCCAGAGCAACTCCCCAGCAGATCCGTCAAAGCATCGCATTCCGCCTCCATAGTGGATAAAGAGACACTACGTTGCTTCGATGTCCACCAAGAAATAATACCCTGATCACAAAAAAATTATATCCCCCCCCCCCAACTGAAGCACGGTCATCTTTATTAGATGCATTGTGGAATGAATCTAAAATTTTTACGTCTTTAAATTTTAATTGTCAATTATTTAAAAAAGCTTGATTCTATTACTTGTTTCACAATGCTGGTAAATGAATTTTTACCACTAAAATTAAAAAATTCTGGGTCATAAGGGATTTTATTTGCCTCACAGTAAGCCTTTGCGTCATTCCTAGATCTTAAACGCATGCTCGTACCTACTATACCATAGTATATATCGACTCTTGATCCATCGGGTCGAGGTACAGCTTTCCGAAACCAATTTATTTCAGACTTGGAGGGAATGGTTGGATCCGAATTGGTTGGATCAGAAATTTCCGGTTCTTCGTCAATTAATTTAACCTCTTTGGTTATCTCTTTAACCGGTTTTTCTATTTCTGCATCGGATTCGGTTTCATCATCATAACCATTTAATATTATTAAATTTTTCCTTACATTTTGTTCCCTACCGTTTAAATTATTTTCATAGATTTTAACATTTATGGTTTCGATTACTTTATTCTTTTCCGGAATTAAAACGCGATATCCTCTGCTACGAAGAGCATATCCTAATAATATTCCTTTTTCAGCACGCATATCTAGCTTTCTACGCTGTTGCTTTGGAATCCCTACAAAAACGGTTGATCCGAAAGTTCTTAAATGTCGTACGGTTGGAACCCTTCCACCATACAATTCAAACGGGGTTTTATCGGAATGCTTATGCGTTACTCGATTCCAAACGTAAGTAAAGCATAGCACTGCCTCACCCCAATTTTCCTCTCCTAATTTCGAATCCCTAAGCATAGTTCGTACTGCATCCATTGCTGTTAGATTAAAACGTTCAGCAACTCCATTCTGTTCTGGGGTATACACGTTTGTTCTTTCATGTTTGATACCTTTATCTTCTAAGAACCTTTCAAAATCCCCTAGACAGAATTCCATCCCGTTATCAGTACGAATATTAATAATTTTGTTACCGGTAAATCTTTCGGCTCTATTTTTAAATTTTATAAAACTAATGAAAACTTTCGATTTTTCTTTTAACAAATATACATAAACTTTTCTAGAAAAATCATCTATGATAGTTAAAAAATATCTATTACCGCCTCTTGATGTAGTTTGGATCGGACCCGCCACATCTAGATGTAAAAGTTCTAAAGGTTGATCTAATCTTTCCTATTGGTTTAAACGAAACCCTTTTTGCTTTTCCAATTAAACATGGCTCGCAGTTTAATTTTTGATCTTTCAATGGAGGCAATCCTCTAACATTCTTTACAGTCTTCAAAATATAATCCTTATTAATAGGACAGTAACGTTTATGCCATAACTCAAGACTGTTCTCCGAACCAATTTGATTTATTTCTTCCTGCTTATAATTACGCTTTTTACCCATCTTCGGATAATCTTCCTGCTTATAATTACGCATTTTACCCATTTTCGGATAATCAGGAAATACATATTAAAGACCGTTATTTCGTTTGGCCGAAAAAACAACTTTCTTCCCTCTTTAGAAAAAATGTCAATTCGCCCAATCTTCCCTACGAAATAGGATCCACTTGCCTCAATGCGATGGCCCGCCATCAAATTATGTCGATTTTTGGGTGAATCCAAAACATCGGTATGAGTAACCGTTTGAGTCCCTCCTTGATTTTTACAATCAAAAGTTACATTCCCTTTACCAAGAACTTCACATGTCATCCTATTAATAGCAGCTTTCATTTCTACCCCAGAAGTCTGTTGAAATGTTGTAAACAGATCACGATTATTATAGAAATGAAAACTAGCAGCAATATCAAATACCCACGCAGTATTGTCAGTATTTGTTCCCAAACTGGCTTCTGCCAAAAAACTAACATTGGGGTTGCCTTTTACCTTAGGCTGATTTCGAATCTTAATCCTACAGTTGCTAGCAAAATGGCCCCATTTTCCAACAATTATAACACTTTACATTTCTTTTATTCTTGGGTTTTTCTGGCTGATTATTTAAATTCCCCTTTAGCTGACCATGTTGCTTATCTTTACTTTTAATAAAATTAGGTTTCACACTAATACCTTCCATTGCATATTTAACATTGCTGCTTACGTTATCTTGTTTACAAAACAATTTTAGTCGAGCTTCCTCCAATAACATTTCATTTAACACATTTTCAAAGGTGAACTTTGAGTCCTCAAAACGATAAATTAACTGCACAATACCTCGGGTAGTCGTCTAATCAATTGGAACGGCTGAAGCCACTCTGATATTGGTCGACCGGCATCGGACAACTACTGTATGATGGTCCTTAATCTCGCACCATATAGGTTGATTTCCTCTCCGGGCTTGAGGTGGCAACTGAAGAATGCATCAGTTAGCTCCACAATTCTAGCTCTTGAACTTGGTTGAAAGTGGTTCTCCAATTTTTCCCAAGCAACCCTAGGATCCTCAATACCTCTAAGTAAAGGGCGGAATTCTTTCTTGACGTTTAGGTAGATGAGGGAGTAGGCTCGTATCTTCTTTGCTGCTCATTCTGTATGTTCTTTACTTCTTTCTTAGCGGGAGCATCGGCATCACTGGACTTGTGCTGAACAATCGGGATACCAACAATCTGCCAGAGATCCTTCTCCATCAATAATACTTTGACGTCCTCTTTCCAACTGGCATAATTAGATGCAATTAAGGCATCGATCTGATACGTCAGCAAAGCCATATTAAGTTGATACGATCGTATTTTATATTGAAGTTTACTCTGCTAATGTGGCTTTATTATTTTAAAAATAATTTAAACGCTGGCACACGAATCTTGGCCTGGGCCTATAACCAATTGTTGGCCTACCTAAGTTGGCCTTTGATAAATAATTGCCACAAACAGAGTAAGACAGGCTCTAATATTTTAAAATTATAAATTTATTTACGCGTTTATATACATATTTACAATACTCTAATAACATCACTTACTAAGCTGAAAGCTACAGAATCATATTGATGGTCACATCGATCGCAGCCAAGATCTTATTCACCATCATAAGATCTCGTACAGCCATCCGAGATCTCTTTCAGCATCTAAGCTTTCATTTGGCCATTCAAGATCTCCTTATATATATATCCGGAATCTGCATTCGACACCGTCAACTCGACAGTTAGGAATCTGCATCCAATGAAAAATAACTTGATATGACTTATGTGAAGAATACCGTCGAATGCAAATTCCCGATTCCATTGCCAGATGCATGGGATGACGTCATATCTGCAACACGTAATTCCAAAGCATTACCAGTTGAGATTACCAAGATATGACAACAGTTGTCATATCGCGGTAATCTCTTGGAAATTTTTAATTTTAGTGGTAAAAATTCATTTACCGGCATTGTGAAACAAGAAATAGAATCAAGCTTTTTAAATAATTGACTATTCAAATTTAAAGACTTAAAAATCCTAGATTCATTCCACGAAGCATCTAATAGGAAGCATGCAATGGAGGAAGAAATGAAAGTAATCAAGGAACAGGAAGTATGGACATTATTTGAAAATCCAGTGAATGCAAAAATATTAGGAAGCAGATGGGTATTTTCATTAAAAACCGATTCACAGGGTGATATAATGCGGTTTAAAGCCCGTCTTGTAGCTCAAGGCTTCTGTCAAGAAAAAGGCATTCAATATGACCAGGTTTTTAGTCCTGTAGTAAATTTTACCATAATATGATTATTTTTTTTCTATTTTAGTAGGTGGAATGAGCTGATATCACGTACAACTAAATATCAGATGTACCTATCTATACGCTTCGCTGTCAGACATCATATATATGAGTCAGCCAAAGAGTTTCGTCGGCTCCAGAAAACCGAATCGCGTCTGTTTATTGCAGAAGGCTGTATGAGGATTACCTCAAAGCGGACGTGAATGGTTTCATGAGCTTCATAAAGTTTTAGAAATTTTAAATTTCGGGAAGCTGGAGTGGATGAACTGTGTTTATTGTTAGACAGGCAGATTATTTTATTACTATATGTTGATGATATTATTTTATTAGGAAAGCAAAAAAATAGAATTTATAAATTAATAGATGTTTTAAAACAGAATTTTGATATAAAAGTTTTGGGAAAAACTGTTAAATTATTAGGGGTAAATTTTGAGCAAGAAATGGGTAAACTTTACATAAACCAAACTGATTATATCAAAAAGGTTTTTGATCAGTTTAGGAATTCTAAGCCTCCAATTGTTTCTCTGCCCATTTCAAAAAGTATCGTACTTTCAAAACTGGACTGCCCACAAACTAAGAAGGAAATCAAAGAAATGAAAAAATTACCCTACAGAAATTTAATAGGATGTTTATCATTTATAGCAAGCAGAACACGTCCAGATATTAGTTATGTAGTGAATATCCTTTTGCAATTTCAAAATAACCCAGGCAAAGCTCATTAGGAGGCCTTATTAAAAGTATAAGGCTATGTTTATTATACAAGGGAAAATAAATTAATTCTATCCGGTAATACATCAATAAATTGTTTTAGTGATGCAGAATATGCATCTAATAGAGATGACCGTGTTTCAGTTGGGGGGGGGGTTACATAATTTTTTGTGATCAGGGTGTTATTTCTTGGCGGACATCGAAACAACGTAGTGTCTCTTTATCCACTATGGAGGCGTAATACGTTGCTTTGACGGATGCTGCTAAGGAGTTACTTTGGATATTAAGAATTGTCAAGGAATGTAAGGAATTGGGAATTTTTTCAAATGAAAGTTTTGAATTCAATTTATTTTGTGATAATAAAGCAGCAATAGGTTTTTCGAATTCTGCTATTGAAAATTCACAAACAAAACACATTCATATTAAATATCACTTTTTAAGAAATTTAGTGTAGGGAAAATTTATTTAATTTGAAGTATATAACTAGCAAACAGAATTTTGCTGATCTATTCACGAAATCCCCAACTAAGACAACTTTATCAGAGTTTAAGAAGAAAATATTTTTTAGAGATGAAAATTAATTCCCAATTAATAGTTAGAAAGTTTGAAGTATTGAGTCCATTATTATTGGAAATAATCTTTATGTTAATGGACGGGGATTTGGAACTTTTTATGTCAAATTATATAATTGAATATAGGCAATAATTCAATACTATGTCTAAAGATATAAGGTATATCAAATATTTTTTGTGTACATATAAATATGAATCTTTGTATATTTTTATAGATTTGATATACAAGCACTAGAAAGTAGTTTGATTTTTGTAACATTGCCCAGATGTGTGGGAGGCGGGCCAAATGTTATCATATCGTGGTAAACTCAACTGGTATTGTTTTGGAATTATGTGTTGCCGATATGTCATCCCACGCAACTGACAATGGAATCGGGAATTTGCATTCAACGGTATTTTTCAGTTACGTCATACAAGGTTAATTTTTCATTGGATGCCAATTCTTAACTGTCGAGTTGACGGTGTCGAATGCAGATTCGGGATATCTATATAAGGGAGATGTACAAAGTGGTGGTAGATGAGACCTTGGCTGTGATTGATGAGACCATCGCTATGATTGAAGTATAACTTAACTATGATTCTATAGCCTTCGGCTTAAAGAGTGATGTTATTAGTTACTCTTGTAAATATTATGTAAATAAAATTAGATTTTAATATATTAGAGTCTGTCTTACTCTGCTTGTGGCATTAATTATCAAAGGCCAACATTCTCCCTTCTGTAATGCCTTGCTAAAATGAATAAATGGCGATCTTCTCTGGTTGTCGTGGCTCTTGGACGACCATGCCCAGGCTTTCTCTCGATGGATTCAGTATCCTGGAACTGTTTCCATAATTTACGCAAAATGCTGGGCATTAAATACTCTCTGCATATCTGGATTTGCGACTGGCCTGCCTCTAGCCTCCCCACAATTTACCACCTCATTCCATCATCTTAACATTGGTGGTTACTCAGTTTCACTGTTCTGGTGTGAATTAAACTAATTGTTGCAAAATTACACTTAAAAATTTGCCGAGGTGTGCTAGTGAATGAAATTTGTCTTACCCTTGACGTGCTTATAAAGCCTGTTTTTCTGCTGGCTCTGCTACACACACATGTACGCTTGCGTATTTGCTGTACAAGATTTGCATTTTTATCTAGAAGCAGTGGTTTTTCCTTCGGTTCAATTCTTTTCATGCAATTCGATAAAATATGCAAATTTTCTTGATTTATTTCACTAGTGTACATAAAGATCAACTGTTATGCCCTTGTATTTTTTCCATCATAGTACTGTGTAATCCTTGCGGTATATGGTTCAGTTCAAGTCATTTAGGTATATGTAATATTTCGTGTGTAACTAAGTATTGTTTTGGTATGTGTGTGAATGAGTTTGTGACAAATAATGAAAATTTATAAAAATATTGCTGAATGTATATATCCATTTAATGAAATATTGCTAAATGTTTTGCTGTAGGATGCATAACTGCTATGGTGAGCAAGTTTTGCTGATAAATTTTTTGTTTGAAGTTTCTGATTGTGGCAACAGTGTGTAATTGTGCATGTCTGAGAACGTGTTGGTTTTTCATTCCTAAAAGAGATAAAATATATTCTTACTCATCAATTTTCAGTCTTTCTCCAGTGTTTGTTTCATATCACTTTATTTAGAGTTTTTTTATTCTCTGTTAACGTACTAATGAATAAGTATGTGTCACTTTTGGGTCAGTCACAATTGGTTGTTTAGTAGTAATTGTTGAAGTGGATGAAAGTAAAATTTCTCCATCAAAGTAAGGTTAGTACTTATTGTTGATCATAATTTAGCAAATACAATGTATTACTCCAGGAAGATCTGATTTAGCATTGCAATGGCTTCAAATTTGAAAACAGCAGTAGTTGGCATCATTTTTTGTTTTCCATTGCCAAGGGCATTGGGATAAAATAGGACTTTACCTGCTTGCATTGTTTGCAAGATAGATTTGATAAAGACTAAACAGAATTTAATGTATATGTGCACGAGAATCAACCATTTGAAATGTTTTATTATGTAAAGACTACATGTGTTCAACAATATATTAACTAATTAACCTTTGCACATCCCACAGATTTGTTTTCTCAAAACAGTTTTCTTGCTAGAAGAACTATGTAACGAAAGGTTATATCTCTAATATAACATAAATCTGATTTGGTTACAAGTATAACATTAGAGAAAATAAGGGTTAAGTTTTGTGTAAAGAATCTGTAGCAAAGTCTTTGAGATGGGATTACTCATTTTAAGATATACAGCCTTATATATGTAATCATAAGAAATTATGTCTATTTGGTACATTTCTGATAATATGGTGCCAGTTAAAAGCAAACCAAAGAAGGTTGCCAATCAGGGGTTTGATCAATTTCTTCTTTATTTATTTATTTATTTATTTTTTTTTCTTGCATCATTTTACGGATAAATGAATTTGTACAATGGATTGCACAATTTTTCAATTTTCAAGTACTGAAGCTGTCATTAAATTATAAAAGAATGTATAGTAGAGATTATATTTTCAAAATCACACACCTGTTGAAGCAGAGTTTTGTTTTTAACTGAGCACCAATTTGGCATTGTCATGTATATTCATGTAAAAAAGAAAGATTGAAAATGAAAACATAGTTTGAAGACTTGCTTATTTTTATCATTTTTGTTGGATAATTTATCTGTCACGTCAGGAAAGTTATTGGTGTAAATCAACCACATCTGTAGATTGGAAAAAACTGTATATGAGGAGATAACTATTTGTGTCTTACTAATGGAATTATACCTACAATTTGTATATGACAGCAATCACTAATTTGGTTCATATTAGATTATGTGGATATAATTAATAGTTTTTAAGGCTTAAACAAAAAAAAAAGTATGCTATTTAACTAATTGAAATTCGGGGGGGGGGACATTTTTGTGTTCATATTTTGTTGTAACTTTTAGATTATCATTGATTGAAAATTCTGTTTCTAAAGAGTAAAACACGTTCCATTTGGTCGAGTTGTTGTAAGGCGGTGAAAGTGGTTGTAAATAAAAATAATTAGTTCATACTTTTTTTTTAAAACTGCAAGACTTTAATTTAAACATTAATGTAGCATGATACACAACATTTACAATAATACTACGCATGTAACTGAATATTCAGACATTGCTCTTTTCTTACGCCATTGTTTTCCTGTTCCTCTGTTTCTCCCTCACTAAACTCGCCTAGCGTCGAGTTCTTCCTGCTCTGCTCATCAAGTTGAGTTGTTCTTCATCTCCGAGTCAAGTTGAGTTGTTATTTTTTCATAATTCTTTACTTAAAGTAACTGCGTGTTAGTTATCCTTCTATTGTAGCAGTTTTCCTCTTCATGTAATAATTCGAGCATTATATTTATTTGGTCATCCAGAAAGTGAAACAGTATAAAAACACAAGAGAATTTTTATTGCATCGCATAAGTTGCATTTTGTTCTATGACTTTTTCCTATCATTCTAGCAGCTACAAAGAATCTTTTTTAAAAAAAGTCATTAGGTTTATTTGTTAAGAGGTTATTGAAGTGCAGTTTGACAGGTTCACAATATTATGAAATGATCTGAAGGGACAAGGTCTGGTGAATATTAGGTGGGTGTGATGTGGCTCAAATCATCCCAGCCATCTATATCAATAAAAGAAAGAGTTTGTGTGTAAATGATGCAATGGAAATATTACATAACCCAGAAGCTGTAAGTTTATTTAGTGCATAGAATCGGAGGGTGTTGATAGTGTGCACCTCAAAACTTTTTTTTTTTTAAACTTGTTTTTGACATCAGGGGCTTGCTTTCTTTAGGTAGGTATGGCCATCATGACTCCGAGGAACCCTCGTGATCTTTTTCTTTCTCATGGACTTTACTGTCTTTGATAAATATGATTGACATGCCCCTGCGATACCCTAGAGATCCTTATCTACTTTTAACCTTGTCAAATTTTTTATCTCCTAACCCCCTTTTTTTTCCCAAAATGTCTAGACCCACAGTTACATCTTGTTTGGCACAGCATAATCTCACCTGGCTTTTTCACCAATACATTTCACTCACATCCGAAATTATTTCGAGACATTTTAAAATGTAAGGTTAAAGTGCATAAAGCAAAATTTGTTTTTCCCTGCACAAGATGTTGGCACATATTATGTCGCATGATGCTGATGTATTTTGATGTGGCATTTTATTTTTCTTATTTTTTAAACATCATATATATTTGTGATATGTAGTAATTTACAAAGGTTTTTTTTTCCCCGAATGTGTCATCCCCCAAAAGTAAATTTTTAGTTTTCCTACATAGCTTGTGTGTGCCGTTTACCTTTTGTCCAATGCTGCCGGTTATTCACTATGAAATGAGCTTGTAAAATTACTTAAAAAACAAAACATATAAATTAGTTCAAATGGCGATTCCTCTTCTCAGATGGCTGTACATCTTCTAAGTATTGGATGAATTCTTAATACTGAAGAACAGTTACAGGTTGTGTTTCCAAACTTGCACATGAATATTTATAAAATAATCAAGGGCTCTTTCAAAAAAAACTATTCTTTGGACTGTAAATATCATTAATAAGCTTTCATCAGAAGTTCTGGGAAAGTTTCAAGTATACTAGTGTATTAATACTATTTGTAACTTAAAGGAAACAGTCAGTTATTTGACTGAGTTTTTAAATTCTTTGGAACCAACCTTCACATATTTGAGAACTTAAAGTGGGTGTTTCAAACATCCTTTTCATTTATATCCAAAGTTAATTACTATGCCACTGGAGATTTTTTTTATGCTATGTCGGTAGAACTGTTCCTTGTCATAAAATCATTTGTTGATGTGTTAAAGCTTCTTTTTTCTCAAAATATAGGAATAGGCATCCTGATTCTGAAGCACCTTAGTGATTCTTTTTTTGAGGGGGGGGGGGGGTTACTGTCCTTGGTAAACACAGGTGACTCATCCCCCAGGATATTCTAGCAATCTCCTTCTCTGTTTTCGACTCTTCTAGTCAAACTTTTTATCTTTTTTCCAACGTCTAGACAATAGTTACATCTTGTTTGATGCAGTATAACATCTGGTTCTTGCGCCATTAAACTTTGCTTTTGCACTTTCTCAAAATTTAAGCATTATCTCATAAATTTAGAAATTTCATATTTTTAGAAATGCTTGAAAAAAGAACCTACATAGTTAACTAAAAAAGAAATTGAATTCATCTATTTAAAATAAGAATATATTCAGTACCAATTCATAATTTTAAAAAAGGAAATTGGGGAACTTATTACATGCAATAATTTTTCATATAATTCCTTAAAAGAAGGTTTTTGGTTTGTATCTATATTAATATTTATTTTTTTGATGTCCTTTAGATTTGTGGAGACCCAAAGTTAAGTTCTTTGAATTGTTTGACTGTATCTTAGAAAACTTGTTTCACAATCCGCTGTGATGTTTACTTGTATGTCTTTCCTCATAAAAACCCTTCAGACTTGCTTATTTGTTCATAATTGTAATATCTACCCTTCATTACCTAACTCCAATTTAAGATGTGTAAAAACAAATCAGAATTCTTTATTATCACTGTAAAATATCAAATGTTGCTCTCTCTCAGAACCTAACTCGTAATCCTAATTTATGATTTAAATAAGAAATCTACTCTTAGCAGTTCCCTTGCTCTGAATGCAACCACTCTCATCAATAGTAACAATGTGGCTTAATATGTTGAAACTCTCTTCAGTCTCTGATGTAGTCCTTCAAGTATGCAGGAGGTTGCCTATTACGAGCTGTACGCAATGCTAATGTGTTCTTGTTCTGTTCAGTCGAATCTTCTAAAGTGATGTCTGAATCTGAATTTATTGGCTGTAGATCTGTAAGAACTTGAACATTTTCTTCTGTACCCTTGTTGCCTTCAGATCGGGTAGTTTCCCCTTTTAGAGCTAAGTGTTTTATAGAAACAGTTGTTTCCTTTCCATCACCAAATTTTACATGTGCATAGTCAGAGTCAGCTTCAATTAATTCCACTTCTTGGACAATTGGCTCATATTTGTTAGCATGCACCTGATTTTTTATTAGAACTGGACCAGGCTTTGTAAGCCAAGTAGGTATGGAACAGCCGTTATGAAATCTTCGAGGGTGAGAAAACATTCGTTCATGAGGAGTGGCATTTGTTGCAAAGAGTGAATGAAATGCAGAGCTGTTTGGATAACACCTTCCCATTGTTCATTTTTCATATTATTGGATCTTAAAGCAAGTTGTATAGCTTTCCAGATTATTCCACTATAACGTTCAACTTGTCCATTTCCTGCTGGATTATAGGGAGTAGTACGACTTGCAGCAATTCCTTGAGACGTTAAAAATGATTTTAATTCTTTAGACATGAAAGATGATCCTCTGTCAGAATGAATAAATGATGGCATTCCAAAAATAGAGAAAATGTTCTTCAAATGCAATATTACGGTTTTTGCAGAAATGTCACTACAAGGGATCACAAATGGAAATCTAGAGAATTCATCAACTATTGTTAAAATATAGTGATGTCTTGAAACACTAGGTAAAGGCCCTTTAAAGTCAAGATTTAAGGGGGCGGGGAATAAAACAATATCCCATACTTAAAAACGTAATCCCATACTTCCCCTTTCAAAAGGGGAAGTATGGGATTATGTACCTTCAATGGATTTCTGAAGGTCAAACTATTAATTAAGATCACCACTACCTTCAAGTTCTTGCCAAAGTCCATGGAAGGAAAAAAAAAACTACTTTAATGGTGGAAGGACAAGTCATTGGTTCTCCACCAAGACAATGCAGAATGAGCCTGTGCATTGTCTGATTAGAGGTTTCTAGCCAAGTACAGCATCCCATTGTTAGACCATCAACCTTATTTGTGGGATCTTGGGTCTAATATTTCCTAAGGTGAAATGTGCATTTAAGAGGTATAAGATTTGAGGATGTTGAAGCTGCGAAAGTGACCCATGTCCTGAAGAAGCTGACATAAGACTTAGAGCACTATTTAAAATAATAGAAGATTTGCATGGAGTATTGAGTATCAGTCTTGTTAATCTTCTAAGTAATATTTAATTGTAATAATAATTATATTTGTTTTATTCTGTGAAGCTTGAAGTAACATTTTATGTCATTAAAAATATCAATGATTATCTTATGAATTACTTTTTTGAAAATTATTTTAAATCATGAATGCTTAAATGGGATTAGATAATTAGCTCTATTGGCTTCATTCTCATTTCACCTAAACCCTGGGGATTATATTAGGGGGCCTCTGGGGCTTGCCTTCTTCAGGTAAGTAGGGGCATCATGACCCCAAAACACCTCAGTGATCTTTTTCTTTCCCATAGGGTTTATTGTCTTTGGTAAACACGGATGATGCGCCCCCCGGGTTACTCTAGTGATCCTTCTCTGCTTTCAACCCTCCTCCTTGTCAACCAATTTTTGACTTTTTTTCAATTTATTCTTGTCTAGACTACATTTAAATCTTGTTTGGTGCAGCATAGCCATACCTAGCTCTTGTGCAATTAAATTTTACATTCAATCTCTCATTCCATCTAAATTTATATATTTGACCCTGCAGTTCATTAAAAATATTTTATGCTTGGTATAGCTGAATTGCAGAATTATATAATTCTCACATATGAATGTAGATAAGCTCAATAAGTCTAACATTCTTTGAAATGTGGTGCTGGAAAACTGCACCTTATTGATTTTCACGTCTGGATGCTTTAGTATCTGTTTTCTGAAACAACACTTTTCAGTTCACTTTGTGATTGCATCATGGGTAATGTATTACTTTTTTGGGATGCTGCCCTACCATCTTGAAGGTATTAGATAGGCAATTATCTTACCACTCATTATCTTTTTTCTTGTAATATTGTATATTATCTGCTTTTAATCTTTAACCCCCCCCCCTTTTTTTTTTTTTTAAAAAAAAAAAAGCTTAAAGGGAGAAAAAAATATATAGTAATTATTATAAAAAGTAATATAAAGTAAAGTAAAAGTAAGTATAGTAAAATATAGTTAAAAATGTAGTAATTTCCAATCTGTGTGACATGAATTTTTGGAAATGGTTTAATAGGTTGTGATGGGAAGGATGATCTCGTCTACATGTTTGACATTGTCTTTGAAGCTGAAGTTTCAATGTTTAAATTTCAAAAACCCTTTTTGTACTGTCATCCAAAACAGCACTTTGATCTTTTATATCACAAATTTTATGAGCAGTCTGACTAGCGTTTTTTCTTTCCTTAGAATAAAAAAGCTTAATTTTACATTTATTTCACTGCATTGAAACAAAAAATACCATAACACAAGCTAGAATTGTGCAGTGAAATCAGGAAAAAAAAAATAATTAGGAAACCATTTGAAAAAATGTAGGACTTTGTAGATTACCTAATAATCAAATTTGAACTGAAAATCTTAGCTTTCTACTGTTAGTTAAGACTTTGATGGTTAGGAGAATCAACTGTTTTCACTCTTATTATATCCAGTATTGCAAACAAATTGTAACTTAAGGTAGCAGCAGTTTTCATAGTAGTTGCATCTGAAAATATCGATCTGACTGTGTAGCAGATAGTTCTCTTGCTTCTGAAAGATAGGAATATAAAAGATATTTGTGGAATGTTAATGTGATATTTATAAATCAGTAAATGATAAATATAAATAGCTAAGATATTTTAATTTAATATTTTGTAAAATGCATGTAATTTTGAACTTCATGAAACATAATTATTATATGTATTTAAAAAAAACCTTTTTGTAGGCGATACACTTCAAAAACATGGAATTATGCATTCATTTTGCAATTATTAATTTTAAGAATTACCTAACTTTTACTTCTGAGTGATATCAGTAACAAACTTCTGCTAAATTACACACAAAATTGATGTATAGCTGTCAAATTAACTAAATCGGTATCGTTTACAACTCAAACAACACAGTGAACAAACTTGGCTTGTCAGCGCACATTGGGGGAATTTTTCACTGCAAGTTCAACTGGGTTGCATCTATTTTGGTCAGAATCATTCCGATGAGCTGAATTCATATGTGTGTTATGATGTGTGATTCAAGTGTGAGCTGGGCTTATTCAAAAAAATTAAAGGATAAGTTTGCAAAAGAATTGACGCAGCATTATCTGTCATTGATTTCCAATTGAAAATATCACTGATCTTAATTCATGTGCATAAAATATAAAAATTGTGTATCATATACTCATATCTAGAAATATCCAATCATGATTTCGAAATCCCAAGTTGAAACTATGAGGATTACGAAGAGGAAATGAGAGATGCAGGTAGTGTTTAAATTCAAAATAAATGCCAAAGATTAATATGCAGTTTTATCGGAATATTCTTAGTAAAAAGTGTCAAAATGTGTGACCTTAATTAGGAAAGAAGGGAAGTATATAAGATATAAAGTTTTAAAGAATGATGTATTTTGTTTCACTTTTGTCCTGAAATTTTAATTGGATTTTTTTTTTTTCCCTCCATTTTTTAGCTTCCATATTATATTGATGGTGACGTTAAGCTTACTCAAAGTGTATCAATTATGCGTTATTTAGCTCACGAGCATAAACTTGGTATGTGAATTTTTTTTTTCTTTTCCAGTTCTATATTGAATTTTTTTTTTTTTTTTTTTTTTAAATTGAAATTGTAACATTTTGAAGGTTGTAGACTTTTTTCCTTTTTCTTTAATTTAAAACATTATCATTTTTTAAATACTGTATTTGAATTTGGGAGCTGTGACAAACTTATATTGCCATATATAGAAACTGGGTTTTTTTTTTATTGGCCGTAGATTTTGCAAGAATGTTTTTTAATTCCTAAAATTATGTCATTCCTTTAAAGGTATTCAAAAATGGATTTAATTTTGGGAAATAAAAATCGCCTAATTGTTTATAATATATCAAATATAATTTCTTAAATCGGTATTTTATTTTGCCACAAAATCCTCTACATGCGGTGTAAAGATAGTTGAGAATATATGTCTGAGAGAAAGTGTTCATATTTTACCCTTTTGAGATGGGCATGTCATAAATGCATCATTTGCAAAAGTCTTGCTGAGTATCTCACCCATACATCACTAGAGAAAAGCTTTTGTGAATAGATAATGCATATATGCATTTTAAGTGGAGGTAACTTTTAAAGACCATTAAACCTTGAGTTGTATTGGAACTTTTATCTAGTGAAACCCTGAAAAACATTTACTATTTTTTCTCTTCTCTTAAACTATTGACTGAATTATCTGAAAAGAATCTTAAAGTGACCGAAACTATTCAGGAATTTCCCCTCTCAAATCGCTAAAGAAAGCTTAAAAATGGTTTAGAGCAGGGCTTCTTAAACTTTTGTCATTCACGACCCCATTTATGATTGCGAGTTTCTTGACGACCCCATAC
>BMAW01085625.1:158851-183005 GCA_019974015.1 Nephila pilipes | reverse complement strand
TTTTTTTTTTTTTTTTTTTTTTTTTTTTTTTTTTTTTTTTTTTTTTACAAGAATTATATAGTTTTGTTTTGCTAATTACTTATCTTTCCTTTTAAAGCCAAATTATATGGCAATATATTTTCTTTCATTCTTTGGTACTAGATGACTCCCCTAATTTTGTGTAGCTTCCATTCTATATAACTATCAATTACCGAGGGATCTTGTTAGGGAAAATTGATGCCCGATACCAAACCTTAAGTATTGTGTTTTCAAATGCATATTGGCCAATTGCATCAATTGGACAGTGAAATGTAATATTCTTTTAAAGGAAAAATACTTGTAAATTTGAATTGTACACATATTTTAAAGTTTAAGACAGTTATTGTAAAATGAATTAATAGGCCATTAGGTTTATGAGATTTCACTTTTTAAATTGGGGATCTTATGATTTCAAATTCAAATCTTAGGAATTCAATATATTTTCATTAAACCAAGGTTTCATTGTTTCAGTAATTTTATGGTTAACATTCATGTGTAAATATCATATTTTTTAATGAAAATTATGTAAAGTTTATTAAACATATTTGCTAAGATTCAGTTACATATTCGAATGTAATTAAATTTATTCTTAAGAAAATAAGTTGGAGAAAAAAATAAGATTATTATAAACTTATGTATGTTTTTTATTTCAATACTTGAGCACTTTTCATCTGGAGTAATCAAGCAAATACGACCACATTGACTGAAATATCAAAAAGCATTTCTATGAATTTTAAAACTCTTATTTGTAGGAAAAACTGAAAGAAGAATACTTGAAAAATTTGCCTGCGCAGTTGAAGATGTTTTCGGATTTTTTGGGAAAGAGACAATGGTTTGCTTCTCAGGATAAGGTGAGCTGTAAATAAGTTTATATCTAGCCAAAATTTGAACTTAATTTTACAATTCTGCTATCTAGAGTTGTAAATTTATTATTTGGTATTATAGGTAGAATTCTAGCTGGTATTTGTATGTAAATGTTTTTATTTTTTAACTTCCATTATGATTTTGTTCTATATGAACGAGTGTTAATATTCTTGCACGTAGTACCATGTTTAATATGATTAACATCAATTTAACTTTTAAATATTTTATTGTCCTAAATTATTTATAATTACTGATGTAATTTGAAGAATGGTATACGGTTGTGCATCTTATAACCCCTTCAAATGTAGCTATAAGAAAAGGAGCCATTTTTAGTTTTGTCTATATATAATTATTTGGATGTAAATGTTACTACATTCGGATTTTTACAATCTGATGCCTCGCACATCATGTGGAGAAGGGTTTTAAAATGCTTGCAATTATTTCAAAAAAAAAAAAAAAAAGATTTCCATTGTAACTAGAAGACATACTGCAAGTTTCTTTTTATATATGATTCTGCTAGTGGCTTATCTAAATGAGCTTTCTAGATGAATATTAGGTTGATGTTTGCCATTTGCCTGCAATTTTGCACATTGTCTGATGTATGCAGTTTATTGCCAACTGGGGTTGATTTTATGTGTTGTGTTTATGTAATATATAGTCTTTCTATATCGATCATTAATCTGAATTTGGTGACAACAATATTTTCAGAAATCATCTTGTGATGGCAATTGGGAAGTAGAAGGGAGTGGGTAAAAACTTTATGGACAGTAAAAATAATGGGGTATGAAGAAAATATAGGCACAGACTCATAATTAAGTTTTTTATGCTTTCTGAGTGAATTTGAGTATTGATGTAAAAGTTAAACAAGTTTGCACCAAATTTACTGTGATTTAATTTTAATACTAAAAAATATTATTCATACTGAATGTAATATAACTTTCCTCAATGGAATATACATGTATTACAATTCTGCAGAAATATTTACAAGAAATCAAAAATGGTTGGTGGTGATTTCATTTAAAAAAAGAATGGGTCTTATTAAAAATAAACACTCCTACCTGCATGTACTGTGGTGCTTTTTGAAATGGTTCGCTGCAGCACACATATAACAATTGTGCCATGCATGTTTCCATTAATAAATTTTTTACAATTTAGGAAACAAAAGGAAAGGTAAGTAGTAAAAAAAGTTTTTATAACTTTTGTTTACAAAACTTAGTTTTGCATTGTTAAAATGGAATGAACTTTTTTTTTTTTCCCCTATTTAAAAAAGGGGAGGCTGTTGCCCCTCTTGCTGCCATTGAAGATTATGTACAAATGTTTGAATTGTGATATGGAAATGCTTCCATCTGTGATCTCCAGTTTTTAACCACTTCCCTGTTTTGCCTGAGCGCCGCTCGTGCGACTGATTGTTTTACTCTATTGCAATGATTTGCCCGAATTTTTTCTTTCTTTAGTTTACAATGTTTCTAACAGATGGCTCTGGTAGTCCAGTAGAGGTATGATTGCAAAAGGTTTTGGCGCTTTTCTTTTACGCAGGAAAAGGCATGAATATTGTTTTCACTAGCTTAGTAGATCGCACGCTGCAAATTGAATGTCTTGTAAATTTGAAGCTGTACTAAAGAAGAATGAGTGATAATGAGCGGCTCATCACAGAAGATAACTCCGATATTGAATCAGATAGTGAATCTGAAATTTCTATAAAGGATTCTGGGAGTGATGAATGTTCGTTTTCGGACTTCTCTAGTGATGAGGAAACAGAAAGTTCGGATGACCTAACTCAAGTTCGGAAATTTTGTAAACTTGATATTAGTAATCCTCCTTCACCTCCACCGCGATTTCCTTTCACTGCAAATCCAGCTGTTCATTTGAATATTGATCTAAGTAATGGAACTCTACAATTTCTTGATATTTTCATTGATGATGATCTCCTTGAAATTATAGTTTCTGAAACGAATAAATATGCAGATCGGATTATTCGAAATAGTAATATACAACGGAGAAGCAGAGCAAAAAAGTGGGAACCAACGTCGAAAGACGAAATTCAGGTTTTCCTCACTTTGAATATTTTACAAGGAATTGTAAAAAAGCCTGATGTTGAGCAATACTGGAGTAAAAGACATTCAACATCAACTCCATTTTTTTCAAAAGTTATGTCTTATCGACGCTTTCATCTTATTCACCGGTATTTACATTTTTCTGATGATGCCAAATATGACGCTAAAACACATGAGTGTCCAAAATTACAGAAACTGTGGCCTGTTTTCAAGCATTTGAATACTCGATACCGAGAAACTATAACACCCGAAAGAGATGCTACAATTGATGAGAGCTTGATGTTGTACAAGGGAAGATTGCACTGGAAACAATATATACCTCTAAAAAAGATCACGGTTTGGTATAAAAAGTTTCCTTTTATGTGAATCAAAGTCAGGTTATGTATATCATCTTATTATATACACTGGGAAAGGTACGCTATTTGATAATAATTACCAGCATTTGTGCAAGTCTTCTCAAGTAGTGATGACTCTTATGCAACCACTATTGAAAAAAGGATATTGCCTAACTACGGACAATTATTACACATCACCAGAATTAGCAGATATCCTTCTCAACAATCAAACAGATATGTATGGCACCCTTAAACTTACCAGAAAAGACGTTCCAAAAGAATTGCAGTCAAAAAAACTAAAAAAAAAAAAAAAAGACGAAATCTGTGCGTACCAGAGAGGAAAGGTCTTGCCTAATCAAATGGATGGATAAGAAACCTGTATCTCTATTATCTACAATACACAATCCTGTAATGATTGAAGTACCGTCTTACAAGGATGAGGCAAGGAAGAAACCAAAAGTAGTGATGGAATATAATAATACCATGGGAGGGGTAGACAGAATGGACCAGCATCTCACCAATTACCCAGTCACAAAGAAGAGAGGAAAGAAATATTATAAAAAAATATTCTTCCACCTTTTGGATATATCGTTGTGGAATGCTTTTGTTTTGTATAAGAAGCATGGAGGAAAATACACGCATCTGAGTTTTAGACTTGATATAATAGATCGTCTTATCGAAAGACATGGGACAGTAAATGAAAAAAAAGGACGACCAGGTATTTTGCGTAATCCCTTACGATTGACTGAAAGACACTTTTTAGAAGTGATTGCTCCCAATGAAAAAAAATTGAGACCGACCAGGCAGTGCTTTGTGTGTTGCTCAAAAAGAAATGATTCTGGAAAACGGGTGAGGAAGGAAACAAGATATTTTTGCCCCGATTGTGACGTTGGACTATGCTTGTCTCCTTGTTTTAAAATTTACCATACAAAATCTGAATTTTAAAAGGATATTAGATGTAAGTACAATTGTACATTTTCTTTCCTGACATCCATTCTTGTAAAGTGTTCTTTCCAGTTCACTTATTTCACCGGGAAAAGCCAACTTTAAGTAAAAATGCGGGTTTTTTTTTGCTCTAAATAAAAATTAAAATTATTTCATAAAATCAATATTTGTAATAGTTTTGACTTGTGATTTGAGTTTATATAATCGATTTTAACAGAAATTTGTTTCTAAAAAATATGCTTATTTTTTGACCCAATTTGTCAGAAAAAAGACGCTGTTAAGTGGTTAAAGCCCACCTGTAGAGGGCATCTTTTAAGAGATGAGTGTAACATGTCACTCGCACAACTCCTTTGGAACAAAGCAGTTCAGTATCAGACTCGGTGTCTGTATATCTGATGGAGTTGACACACAAGAGTAACTTTACATAACTGTGGACTGGAGCAAACTGAAAAGTGTGCATTGTGGTATAATCAACCCTGGAATAAGTAGTGGACTGAAAGGAATGAAAAAAAATGAATTATATTAGTTTGTTTCCCCTTGTGCATGTGCACAGAAATTATTTGTTTTGAATAACAAGGTTGTAGTAAGATAGTTTTTGATGTTCCTCTCAAGAGGATTGAAATGTGATCTAATAGAATTGGCCAAAGAATTTGAGAATTTTTCTCCCGATGCTGAAAAGGAAAAAAGAAGGCAAGTATAATGAATACTACAAAGAAGGTTACGTGAAAGAATGTCTCGAGAGAATAATCAAAGACACGATTGTAAGGGACCTAAGGTAACAAAAATTAGAAAATGTATGACAAAAGCTCAGGGGAGAACTGGTATGTTTTTCTTGTAAGAATTTCGGTTACGTTGCATAGTTTGACCCTTTTCGTTAACATTATGTTGAGAGTTGAAACTCTGCCAAAAATATTTCACAAAAAATAAAAGCTAGACCAGAATGATTACTCTTAATGGTTGTGAACAAGAATAATCTGTACTTAATATGTACTTGTTACCTGCTTTTATAAATGACACTAGGATCACTGCTCTACTTGATATAGGATCTTCAAGTTGTTTACTTAAAGAATCAAAAGCACACAATTTAGGACTGAACATCTTTGGTTATCAGCTAAGCCCAGTCACTCAAATTTTAGTGTTACAGTAGTTGATCTTCAAATCGAAGAGGGACCCGTGTGGTGACCGGGGATGACAGAATAGTCTCACTGTAGCTCATGCATGTCGTAAAAGGCGACTAAAATGGGTACCCAGCGTCTGGGGGTATAGCCAGGCACCCTGCCCCTGGGGATTATATCAGGGGACCTCAGGGACTTGCCTTCTTCAGGTAAGTATGGGCTTCACGAACCTGAGGTACCCTAGTGATCTTTCTTTCCCATGGGGTTTACTGTCTTTGGTAAACACTGGTGACGCACTCCCGGGATACCCTAGCGATCTTTCTCAATTTTCGACCCTCCTTCTTGTCAACCACTTTTACCTTTTTTCACCTTCACGTCTAGACCACAGTTTAATCTAGTTTGGCGCAGCATAGCCATATCTGGCTCTTGCGCCAATTAACTTTACATTCACTCACTCACTCAAATCGAAGAGGTTGTAGGAAGTAAAGTTTACAATTTAGTCATCCCATACTCAATTCTACATGGATTTATTAGATGGACGTCTGTTTTTAGATGTACCACATAACACTGACCAAGGGTCGGTGAAAAATCTTGCAATAGGTATGTGAAGTTTTGGCTATTTTTAAATTTAAATTGCTGTGAAGTGACGCCAAGTATTGAATCAAAGGCAGCTGAAACTATTCAAAGTGAACTTATCAAGGTTAAAGAAGAAAATAAACAAATTGAAGAATTCTGTAAAGTACATGAGAAAATAAAATGTTATCTCAAGTTAAAAGAGAACAGGGAAAATGCGGAAAATGTCATGAAAAATGTTTTCAGTCTCAGCAGAGGATATCTGGGATATATTGGCAGATTTTCACGTCAATAAACATGTATAGAGGTATAGTGATCTTGTCCTGTTTATGACTACAGCTGTGAAAGGAGTGCAATCTAACACCAGAAGCTGGTTGTTTATAAGGCAATTATTGAAGTGTGAATGTACAGTTGTTTGTTTACGAAACCTCGGTGTAAACACAAAGGAAAGGATGAACCAAAGACACCCATGTCATTTGACCAGAGAAATGAAAAGGAACTGTGTAGTGAACTTGTCAGCTAAAAGAACAATTACAAAATCGCAACTGGTAACGATAACGATCTAAGGAGCGAGAATCAGGTAATAGGACTTGGTTTATTTTTTTACAACGTTTTTCTGAATTTCACTTGGTGTGTGTGTGTCATCAAATTTTCGATCATTAATTTAACCAACTTCCCTTGATGGGAAGTTGGTTAAATTAATGATCGAAAATTTTAGCTTTGCTTTGAAATTTTGGGAATCGTTCGTACTCGCCTAATAATGCAATATTTAGAAGTTTGCGACAAGTTTTAACTAATATTTCAATAATTTTAATAAGTCAAAATATTCTTTCCTCTCGGCGCTTTTAGGATTGAGGAAAAAATTTCTTTCCCCCTCTGGGAGCACCGGGCACTCCCCACGCAGCATGAGTATCGTAAACCTTTTGTACTCACAAAGGGGAGATACTATCTCCGAGATAGTAAGGGTTACTGACTTTTTTTCAGTAATCATTCGCAAGAAAGAAAGTTTCCAATATTTGGCGCCATGTCTTATCACAATTTTTTATGAATTCTGGTTCCCATTCTTTTTTTAATAGAATGACTTACAAACTTTCAAATGCATGTTTTGATTTTATGAGTATTATGAATTTTTTAATACTCTCACAAATGTCTCTTTAAGTAAATTTTAAAGTTAAAAATAACAAACAGTTTTAACTAATATTTCAATAATTTTCTCTAGTAAACTTTGCCACCATATAAAAACGTTGTTTTTAAAAACGTTGATTTTTATATCGAATTATTTGTTATTTAACCATAGATTGATTTGGAAAAAAAACTATGAACCATAAGTTAGGACTCTTATTATTTTTGTGTGATTCATTATGGAAGCTCTTTTATTTTTATAAATCTTGCATTTATTTAGTAATCTATCTAAATGGAACATTCTTAACACTAGAAAGATGGCTACCGTCATTTTGACAGTTTCCCAATTTGTATTATATGTTACATTTTTAATTTTATTCTCGAGGTTCCAAAATTTGTGACTATTTATATTACATCAAACATGCACCCACATGTACAAATTTTTATTTTGCAGTAAAGATGAAGAAAATTTGTCATATAACTAAAAAGGCAGAAAGCCATCATTTTGGTGGCAGTATGTAAAGCTTGTTGAAATAGATAATGAAAATCACAAAACCATAATAAAAACGAAATATGTAACAGAAAGCAAATATTTTGGTTAATGTCAATAGAAGAGTTAAATGCCTTTTTAGCTTTTTTAAGGAATCTATCAGTAATTGATAGAATAAGACGTGGGGTTGTACTTTTTTGTGTGATACTATGCCACAGGATAGGTTCCAGAAAATATTGAGGTTTATGAGAATTTATAGAAACTCTACAAGATCTCAAATATTACAAAATGATAAATTCCCTGTTTTGGATCGATTTGTTGAAAACTTGATTTCTTGCTACCAACCTAAAGATAGACGATCGCAGTCATCCTACTGCGGTTGACATTGCAGACATTGTTTGTAATCTGTATAGTAGGGGTTATGTTATTAAATTCTGTTGGATACCTAGTCATGTAGGTATTTTAGGCAATGGACAAGCGGACTTGGCTGCATGTTCGGCAACGAATCCTCTGCAGCTCGCAGTACCACTTAAGGACATACGATGTCGCATTCTAAATTCTATTAATCAGGCATGGCAGGAATATTGGAATCTTCAACACAACAACAAGCTACACTCGGTGAAACCGATCATTGGAGAATGGCCTGTTTGTCCAATGCGAAGAGCAGATGTTAGATTGACCCGCCTTCGCATTGGACATATTCGATTTACTCACAAACATCTTACTTGGGGAGGGTGCTCCCAAGTATCCTTCCTGCCATGTCCCTTACATGATCCATCACATTTTAATTATGTGTCCTGTTTTTTAATTATAATCGTTTTTTTTTTTTTTTTTTTTAATTCATCAATTTTAAAACTATTTGACTTGGTGGGAGGTTTCCCCCACCATAACTTATTTGAATTAACTTTAACTTTTATCCTGTATTGCTACTTTCTGTGTGTTACCTGTTTAGAAAATTATATATTTTAATTTATTTTAACAATTATTTGGCGCAGCATAGCCTACCTTGGCTCTTGCGCCATAAAACCTCACAGTCACTCACTCACCAATCTAAAGAGAATACAACAGTTGATGAGCATTTATTTCCATCTTAAAATTAGATGCCCATTCTTATGGTACATTTCCAAGTAAGCCTGATAAATTTAATATTAAATTTTGGATTATAGCAGATAAAGAGTCGAAATACATGCTGAATGCCATTCTATATTTAGAAAAAGGTGATACAAGACTGAAAAACTTATCACTTTCATACTATGTTGTTTTACGTTCACTGGAACCATTCTTGGGCAAAGGCAAGAACGTCTGTACTGATAAATTTATTACTTCCCCTCTGACTGAAAAATTGAAGACAAAAAGTACTAGCATTGTCGTCGCAATGAAGCAATCAATAAAGGCGGGAAAATCCTGAAGACGCAAAATATTAAGCAAATTAAGAAGAAGCATCCATTAAGCAAAGTATAGAATAAATACTGTGTTGTAAACACTATAATTCCATCTTATTGTGTATGAATGTAAAAACAAGTATGTATTGGTTCTAAGTACTTTGTATCAGATTGTTAGCATAGTAGATTATGAAAAGGGATTGCCTGAAGGTATGGCATTTTATAATTCTACAAAGTATGGTGTAGACATTATTGACCAAAAGGCACTGAACTATTCAGTAAAAGTGGGAAGTATAAGGCAGCCAATGCTTGTATTTTGTACAAAGCAGCTACAAGAAGTAGAATATATCCTTGGTAGCCTAGTGGTTAAGGCATCGGACTGGCTTGCGGCAGATTTTGTTGAATCGTGGGTTCAAACCTTGATGCCATTAAAGACCTGCTGTGTAGCCCGGGCTGATGCACGTTAAATCTATAGGGGCCCAAAGTCCTCCTGTTGGCGTGGTGTGGAAGTTAGGGGAGAGGGTAACAGCTCGGGTGTTGTCCTCGTCACTTGACCGTGGTTCAAAATTACGAGGTCTGTTGTCAATAGCCTCCATTTTTCTTCTAGTGTGATGTTAATAAAATCAAACAATATAAGAAGTAGAATATTAGAAGAAAACTTTGCTTCTACTTTCCTGAAGAACTTCGACAAAATAAAGAAATAATCAAAGCTGTCCCACTTACTGCTTCTAAAATTGTTGGTCGATATCGAACTAAAAAAAATCGTACCTGTTGCCAAATTGGGCTGTGTAATAACAACAGGACTGCACATATGTGTTGCAAATGCAATAAATATGCGAGTGGTAAATGTAGTGAAGCTGGAAAAGTACGATGTATGTATATATCTCTTTTAGTCATTTACTAGAGGTAAACAAAATGATGATTGTGCCGTTTATATTATCAGTTCAACTATACCAAATATAATATTCCACATTTCAAAGTGATTTTTATTTACTGTCATGTTTGGTTTTGGGTGGGGGGGATCTAAGTTTTTGGTATATGTAAGTTATTTCTTCATTAAAATATGTGTTTATATTCTCTTCAATATTTATAAATACTCAAAAATAAATTCAATAAATTATGAAAAATACTATTTCTTGTTTTGAAATATTGATATATTTGATCATTTTTATTTAAAAATGTGTTTTAATGTATATTTTATTAATTATAATGAAATATTTTAAATAAATTAGTTTTAATAAAATATATTTCTACCTGTCATTTTGATAATCCTATATTATTTTATTAAAAGTAAAATTCTTATCTTTTTAGTGTTAAAGACTGTATATTTTTAGAATTTTGTTTTAAATTTTGATTATTTGGAAAATTATTGAATGTGATTATTTTCTCAATTGAAAATTGGAATAAGGATAAGTAATCTTAAGTATGTCAACGAATGTTTTTATGTTTGTGATCTATTATGAAGAATAGAATAATTGATATTTTGAAGTAATATGCTCATAAAATGTTTAATTTTGATTCTATTATTTGAAACAGAAAATGATTTATTTTTTTAAGGAATCAATAAGATTCTTAGAATTGTTTCAAAGATTATACTGGGTTTAAGAATTTTTATTTTTCTGAGTGAACCATTTTAATACTTTTGAAGTCCACAAGAGTTGAGCATTTTTTATGTGTAAATAAATAGAATTAATAATTTCAAGGATGTGTAAAAGAAATTTGTTACTTTTATTTGTGCACTGTCGTTGATGATTTGAAAGATAAGAATTTGGTATTTGGAAGTAAGACGATTAATGATTTCAAGGAAATGAATTTCATGTTCTGAAGGATTTGAATATTCATATTTGTATATAGTAATTATTTGAAAGATATGAACATGATATTTTGGAACATTGTTTTGATATTTGAATGTTTTAAGAAATCTGAATATTCATATTTTTTACTTGTGCGTGATAATTAATGGCTTAACCTCTTCGCGACGAATGTCTTGTCTGTGTGATGCAATGCATCTACCCTCTCCAGCCCAGCATCACTTCCATTTAAAGATCTCCGATTATTATCTTGGGCCCAACATCACATCAGCATTCACGTTAAGAAACAGAATGTTTTATTCGAATTTTTAAATGCTAATAGATGGTGCCAAAATTGCAATGGTTTTCACATCAGTAGAATCTCACAATATTTGACCTTCAAATAAGAGTTTAAATTTCTGTTCTGTGCTTTTTTTTTATTCTTATATTTAATACATTTATTGGTGTAAACAAATTGAAAACCATAACTCTTTAAAAGTGCAGAAGGTTAAAGAGGGCCTGCATTCCTATTTATTTCTTTTCTCTTTTTGTTAGGAGAGTATGGGGAAGTGCATCCAACTGACTATTTGTAGGTGGGAGGGTGAAATATTTATGGGTGTGTTTTGTAGAAGTTTCAGGATATGTGTTGGAGTTGTATTCAGTTTCATTTCGTTAACTATGACTAAGGGAGTGAGATATCTGAGAGTGAAATATATAAAATTATGAATGAAAGTGATTCTGAGATTAGTGAGGATAGTGATATTAATAATACAGGGTATTGGAAAGTTCCTTTTCCTCAGATACAGAGGAATATAATTGTGAAGAAAAGTTAGCATTATATGCTTGTCCTGATGCTGCAGTTCGTTGGTCTTCTGAAATAAAATCACTATAGAAGATGAACTTTTCAGTGAGAACCGGACTAAATTTAAACAGTGTGCAAACAGAGAATGAACTGGGTTATTTTAATCTTTTGTTTTGACAATGAAATATATGTCATTGTGAATGAAACAAATGAATGCACAGAAAGCATTTGAACAGAAACAAAGTGAAGCTGGACCCTCAACTAGCTGTCCTGTCAAGCCCTTTCAGAATGTGACAAATGATGTACTGATGATTTTTCTGGCATTAGTAATTCTAATAAGTATAAGAAACCGAATTTGAAAATGTATTTTTCCACCAACACTTTTAACTATTAACTAAATTAATAGAAAATTTCAAGTCTGTACATACGCCTGAAAGAAATATGTGCTAAAAAAGATCGAGATATGGAATTAAAATATATAAATTATGCGAATTGCTAACGGGCTATGTATGGAACTGCTGTATCTAAACTGGAAAGGATACTGAGATTTTGGAAACTGGGGGGTCTATATGGTAAGTGTGTAGTAAAAACGCTACTGTTGACTCTTGTCAGGTAATGGATACAATTTATATTTGGATTGATTTTTCATATCTCCCAACCCAGCTTCTTACCTTCTTGAAAATAACACAAACGTGCAAGACTGCCATGAGGCGCAGAAAAGTAATGCCAAAAGTCGTTCCTGATATTAAAAAGGATAAAACAATAGGTTTGCAAAAAAAAATTCAGTGAATTTATTGGCATTTAAAGTCAAAAAGAAATGCATGTTGATGTTATCAACCAAACATGATAATGTTATTGTACCAATAGGTAAAAAAAAAAAAAAAAGAAGACTGGAAACGACATTTTGAAGCCATTCTGTGTTGTACAGTATAATCAAAATGTAGGAGGTGTTGACACTGGCGATTCTAGCATTTAGAAAAAGGGGTGAAATGGAATAAAAATCTGTTTTTGGATTGTTGGATATGGCACTTCTAAATGTACTAAAGTAAAAGGCGAAGAAATATCTGTTTTGGAATTCAGTTCCAGAGTTATTCATCAAGTAATAGTAAAGTTCACAAAACCGAGAAACTTAAAAATTAGTCCAAAAGTACCAGGCAGTATACCATTCCATTTATCTGGAAGACATTTTCTGAAAATATATATTGACTAAAGATTATAAAAGTAGAAGGAAGTGTGTCATGTGTTGTAAAAACAAGGAAAAGCAGATCATCATATTACCAGTGCAAAATATGCAATGTAGGACTGTGTGTTGAGCTATACCATGCACATCAGAATTTTTAATTTGAATTTTTTATATATATAGGTTTGTTTTTATTTGCATAATTACACTGGGGGTTGTATATTTAATTTCTATTAATGTTTTTGTAATTATGTTTATTTTTATAACTACATGTATTAATATGCCTCAATGAAGTGTCAGTCAGCAATTGGAAGGTGTAATTTGGAGCATGGCGACAAATCGTTATATAGTGTTTGTGCCCGGTTTTTGATTAAAAAATGTCTTCAGCAAAATTACTTGTACCTTTGTTTCTGTTTTTTTAGAAAAAATCGCCATGATTTTCAAAATAACAAACCTGAATTGAATAATTTTATTGGTGTGCTAATTTTATCAGGATGCTTCACTGTACCACTAACCAATATGTTGTGTTCAAATTGTGAAGAGAAGTATGTATTAATAAAGGATGTATGAGCAGAAATTAATTTGTTCATTGAAGCAAAACCTTCATTTGCCAGGCAACTTGAAGCTGAACAAAAATTATAGATTTTGAAAATTTGCACCAATTTTTGAAACTATGCTTCAAAAATTTATACATTGTGGAATTTTAGCAGAAAATATTTCCACTATTTAAGAAATGGGGCCTTATTTTTGGAACCATACCTTCAAATTGTTTATTTGTAGGAAAACCAGATAGATTCGGTTTCAAATTATGGTATCTTTCCCATACTGGATATTAAAATTTATTGCATATAGTGAAAAAGGAAAACAGACCTAGGTCTTGTGTTAAGAAAATGGATTGCTCTGTGGCTTTTATCAGTGTTCAAAAATCCACAGCAAAATAGTGTTATTCTGCAACTTTTTTATACAGCCATGATAACCTATTGGTCATGGTTATAGATTTGCGGCTGCCATGGTTTTCATCAAGTAAGGGGTTTGAATCCTGTTTGTTCTAAAGACCTGCCATGTAGTGGGACTGATGCATGTTAAATCTGGTTTAGGTCCCAGTCTTCCCTCTCCCAGGTGTGAAAGAATAGTCCTATTGTAGCTCATACATGTCGTAAGAGGAGATTGAAAAGAGTACCCAGTGTCTGGGGGTATAGCCGGGCACCCTGCCCTTAGGAATTATATCTGGAGACCTTAGGAACTTGCCTTCTTTAGGTAGATAGGTACGGGCATTGCTCACCTGAGGCACCTTAGTGTTCTTTTTCTTTACTTTGGGGTTTACTGTCTTTATAAACATGGATGACATACCCCCGGGATGCCCTAGCAATCATTCTCTATCTTCAGCCCTCCTTGTGATCTATAATTTTACCATTTTTTCATGCGTCTAGATCGCAGTTTTAAATTTTACTTGCTTTATACTCGCTCACTTACTTTGTTTGGCACAGCATGATGGCCACATATGTCTTCTGTGCCAATTCAAATACTATCACTCATTTAAAAGTCTATATTACAGTTATACCTTTTGGCGCAACATGGCCACATCTGGCTCTTGCACCGTAAAACTACCCCATCACCCAATCCTCCAGTTAGCATGATGTGGAAGTTAGGAGAGGTAGGTGTCATCAATTTTGGTATACAGTGACATTGTGTCTGGAGCAGGTGATGTTTATCTGTAATAATCCTTTCTGATGATTCTGTCCGATTCCCCTTCCCTCCGTATTTTGTATTTATTTCTAATTATTTTCACCCCTATTAGAGTGGTTGAAAAATGTATTGTATGTTTATCAAAAATGGTGAACTATTTCTAGAGTAAGTAACTGTAAACTATTGGGCATATTTTCAAAATAAAATGTTTTTCTCCTTATCGGATGTACTTCCTGACAAAGCAATGTATCTATGAACAGAAATTACAAATAGTATTTTAAAGAATGAGCTAATAATTTTGTCTTAAAAAATTATATTTTTTCCCTGAGTATTTTATGAATTGCATGGAGTGTGGTGCCTATTATTGAAATGATTAATGTGGTCCTGTTATTGATATTTATATTTATTAATTGTACTTTTTTTAAATATTTCAGTTGACTTATGTGGATTTTATGATCTATGACACTTTGGATAACCATAGAATTTTGTCATCTGAATGTTTGAGTGATTTTCCAAATCTGAAAGAGTTCATGGATAGATTTGAAGTAATATTTGTCATTATTTCCTTCAAATTCAATGCTGTCATTAAATTTTTAACTTGGCCTTAAATCATTAACTTACAAAAGATGTATTATTTGTATGTCACTCCTTCATATTTCATTTATCATCTTCATTGCTTAATCTTCGCTATTAGATCCTGTGTAACCCATTGCTTACTTGTGATGGAATTTAAGATCCACTAATCTATAATGACTTTAAAAAATAGTTACATTTTTATACATTAGGATTGGGTGAACATGTCTGCTGCTGTTAATTTTAAAGGCAATGTAGTATGAAGTAAGTTTTGAGATCTATTCCCCCCCCCCCCCAAATCCAATCAGTCACGAAATGAAAACTTCCTCGAAAATCTGACATTCTCTGATGTGTTACACAGTGTCAGTCTCTGATATGCCTGTTAACCCTTTGAAGGGGGTTCCATAAAAAAACATTAAAATTTATCTGATAAGCATTAATAATGGCAAAAGGACACAATGTCAAGTGATAAAAATATTTTTTTCCCTGATTTTTAAGACCCCCGTAGAATATCTTATATGTACATGCTGTTTCATATTCCTTTGAAAAAATAATAAATACTCATAAAGTAATACTCATGGAAAAAATTATATTATTTTAGTTAATTTGGTAAATATTAGGATCACAAAACACTGGGGAAAATTTTAACTTTATGACGTATTTTTATTTCCAAGAGTGATAATTTGTGCGAAATATATGAAAATTTTAGTATAGCTTTTTTGTACATATATAATATTTGTAATTTTATGATAAAACTATTTTTAAGCTTAATAAACCAAATTTAGTTGAAATACATATGCAGTTTTTTTTGTTTAAAATGAGGCATTTTTTTATTACATAGACTAAAGATATTTTCTTCTTCACTTGTTTCTGAAGATAACTCCGATTTTTCAGAAGGGAGCTTTTCAAACAAAGCAAGTTATTTCTCAATCGGAAGTCCCAGTGTATGCATTCTCTTAATATGTTTTAGAAATATATATATTTTTAAAAAAATAATTAAAACTAGGTTATAAAGCTATTTTAAATAAAATTAGAATTTATCTGGAATAATTATGCACCCTATTGAACAGTCGAGAAGAAACAAATACATTAATTTAATTAACGCTAGATAAAAC
The DNA here is from genome assembly GCA_019974015.1 of Nephila pilipes. Taxonomy (NCBI): domain Eukaryota; kingdom Metazoa; phylum Arthropoda; class Arachnida; order Araneae; family Nephilidae; genus Nephila; species Nephila pilipes. The sequence continues at coordinate 166,961 of BMAW01085625.1, read as the reverse complement.
TAAAAGGCTGTTGGATGTATTGTTTTCATAAGAGTTCAAAAACCAGCCATCTATGGTAATGGTCAGGGAAAACATTTTCTTCCACATGTGTGATGAACTGAGGCGTCAAAAAAACCCAGTCAGGTTGCAATAGCCTATTGGGCATGGTTTCGAACTTGTGGTGGTTGTCATCTGTTAGAGCCCCGATACTATTAAAGACCCACCATACAGCAGAACTAATGCACCCTAAATGTGGTCAAGGTCTCAAGTCTTCAGTAGGAGTAGTGTGGAAGTTAGAGAGGTAGGTGTCAGCTCGGGTGTTGTCCTTGTCCCTTAACCGAGATTAAAGATTACGAGGTACTTCACCAATAACCCTTGTGTTGCTTCGAGTTGGATGTTAATAAAATCTAACCAATCGAGCTTTAGCTCCTAAAGAGCCACTGTGTGGCTAGGGCTGAAGCACATTAAATCTTTCAGGCCCAAAGTCCTTTTGGTGTGGAATTTAGGAGAGGGCTCAGGTGTCATCCTCGTCACGACTAAGATTCAAAATTACGCAGTCCATCACCAATAGCCCTCGTGTTGCTTCTAGTGCAATGTTAATAATACCCAAACTAAACCTGAATTATTGACAAGATGCATTCTAAATTTTTTTTTCTTTAATCTCCACTAAAGCTGTATTCCTAGATCTTTTATAGTTTAGAAAGATTTGTCCCTTCTTTCAGTGTTCACATCTATCACCCAAATGCTTAGGGTACTGTTCTTACAAGGTGGGTATCTCTTTGTTGTATTTGTATCTATTGCAATACGAGTCATCTCAGTTCACATAGATCCTTTGATAAAGTCTGCCGGTAGAGGCAACAAGCCCCTATTGCTGGCTGCTTATTGTCTATTTTTGTAACACCTTATGTCCAGTATATAGTTAACAATTCTCATGTCTACGACAACAGATCCTTAATCCACTGTCTCCAGCCAGTTCTATCTTAGGAACATTCGAAGGACGTCCCCCGTCTTTGCTTTGTTAAATTTTTTTTTGCAATAGTTTTGTTTTTGAGAATTCTTTTTATTCCTGTACATTGGTTTTTTGTTGGGCATGCATCATGTTAATAAATTTCTCTCATGTTTTTAATTTATTTTCTTCAGAGAATAGGTCTAATTTTTGCGTACTGATAATTGAAAACATTTATTACTTATATCTTTCACAGTATCAAAGCAAACCATTGCATATTAGACTGAATCGCAAATTTCATGACTGCCATCTGTTGCTCCCTAACTGTCTTGTGTTTTTTGGGCAGTGGTATAAATTTTATACTACTTAAAGTATGAAACCAATACTTTATAAATTTTCTTTTGAGTAATTTGCAGTATTTACTTAATCAGATTTCCAATCTACATGTTTGAAATTTTAATTTAAATGTTTCAATTCATTTCAGAAACATTTCTGCTAGGGGTGAAGCAACCACTTGTTGGAAACATTAAATTCAAAGCAATAATTTTCATAATTATTTTGTGTGGTTCTTTGATCTAATTTAAGTAAAGAAAACTATAAGCTACCATTTTTGAAGCTAAATGTGTGGGGCGAAGCATATTTTACAGATTTTTAGGGTGCTAAAAATATGGTATAAAAAATATACCACCACCCCTCAAAGGGTAAGGGGTCATGTTGGGTTGCAGTTATCAGTTCTGATTATGCAGCGAGTTTATAAACATACTTCGAACACTTGTCTCTTGGCAAGTGTGTGCTGTCATTGGATTTCTGAATGCTGAGGGTTACAATGTAGCAGAAATTCATCATTGAATGAGCATTGTGTGCAGAAAAACTTCCATTAGCGACATTAATGCGCTGCAATTGTATAGGAGCTTTAATGAAGGACACACAAACATTCATAATGCTGACAGGGAAAGTGAGTGTCAACTGATGATCTTGTTTAGTAAATGGATTAGGTGATTTGAATGTGTTATTTGTGTTCCCATGTTTTACGGTCATGGACAAGAGGTCATTGGTTTTCTTCAAGTCATGGGTTTAAGCCCTGATGCCACTAAAAGCCTGCTGTGTAACAGGGTTGATGTATGTTAAATCTGTTATTATCCCAAGTCCTGTTAGTGTGGTGTGGAAATTTTGAGAGGGGGGATGCCACCTCGTGTATCGTCCTCAACATTTGACTAAGGCTCGAAATTATGAGGTCTATCACCAATTGCCTTCACATAGCTTTTCAATGTGACATTAGTAAACACATTGCTATACCATCATGAATAATGAACTCCGGTACCTCCAACTGTATTCATGTTTGTTCCAAAGGTGCTCTCTGACCATTGCAACAAAAGGGTACCATCTTACTGCTTCTCCAGTGCTATCGTGATGGAGAAGGGTTTTTGAACAAAATTATCACTGAGGAAGAGACATGGGTGTGTTTTGAATCTGAAGAAATAAAAGAGCACTCTAAACAGATACATTCTCATTCCCCAAGTAAATCAAAGAAGTTCAAGCGAATCTCCTCCAGAAAGTGAATGGCTGCTGTGTTTTGAGATCGAAAAGAGGCTCTCTTGGTGGAATTCATGCAGCCTCATGCCATATTACAAAGGGCAATTCCAAACATGCATAGAGAATTGTCATCAGTCAATGTCCTTCATGGAAATATGTGGTTGCAGTTGCAACACAGAAGCTCATGCAGCATTTTCAGTGGGACATGTATGATCATTCACCAAACTGTCCAGTTGGTTCCCTCCAATTTCCATCTTTTTACTCGCTTGAAATGCTGGCTAGGAGGGCAAAAGTTTGGCTTGAACAAGAGTTGCAGGCGAGTGTAGAGAATTGGGTGAAAGCTCGAGTGGCTGCCTTGTGCGACATAGGTATTGTAAGTTGGTACCACGCTATGACAAATGTCTCGTTCAGAGTGAGGACTGTGTAGAGAAGTAGCTTATAAGTGTATCTAAATGTTACAAATAAGAGGAATAAGAAGTTTTATTTTTAACTAGTTATCATTTCTTGACCGGGCTGCAATAGCATAGCCTAGTGGTCATGGTTGTGGCTGGTAGTTTTCAATTCGTGGGTTCGAGCCTTTATACCACTAAAGACCCATTGTGTAGTCGGGGCTGATGCAAGTCTGTTGGTGTAGTGTGGAAGTTTGGAGAGGGAGATGTTGACTTGGCACTTGACCAAGGATGAAAATTACGAAGTCTGTTGCCAATACCCATCGTGTTGCTTCTAGTGCATCATTAATAAAACCAACCGAATCGATCATTTTATCATCGATAAAAACTTGGAATAAACAGCCCTCATATTTTGAATTCTTTAAAATTTTGTGATTATGAAAAATTGAATATTTTAATGTAATGTAATTTGCCTCTGCATGTTTATCAAGATTTGCCTGGTATTGATTTTTAACAATTCTCGAGTAACATTCTAGATGTTTGAATTATTTATATGTATACATCAGCTTAATTCCCTTGAGGGTGTGCCATATTTGATAGTACATGCATTGGGACCCTAAGGTACCTTACAGATCTCTTTTTCTTTCCCTCATGGGTTTAGTCTCTGGGCCCTCAGGGTATCTTAGCACTTGTTCTGTATTTTTGACACTAGTCATTCAATTTTTACCCCCTATTTTTATGTCTGGATCTCAGATATGCATTATATGCCACAGCATAGCCAGATTTGGCTATTGTGACATAAACCTTCTCTCTCATCAGTTTATTTTTGTTTCTATCATACTCATATTGGGAAATGCTGAAACCTGAATTATGTTTGTGTATTTTGATGATCAGATTATTGCACCTGAATTATTTGCTTTTTAGTATGTCACGTTTAAAGTTTCTTCGTATCAATTTTATATAGTAATTTATTTGGGTTTTTTTTTTAATGGCCTGTACAAGTCTATATAGGGGTGTCTTCAAATATGAACTGTTTTCCTATAGGTCATGTTGATAAGTTTTAATATATTTGTTATTGTATGGTAGGCTCTTATTATCTCATTGCTTAAGCATGCATATTTTCTAAGTGTGGTAATCATGTTTCTTTGTAAACGTAATTTGATTATTTTGTAGTAATTTGGTATATAATATATATTTTTGTTTCCACAATTGATTTTGTGTTAGATATTAAATAGTAAAAATACACTTTAAACTCTTGCTAGGAGAGGATAATTATTTTTCAAATCATATTTAGAATAATATTTTTATAAGATTAACTATTGGCAGAATATATTACCTGTTAAATGTAAATGAGCTTTGATGTCCTTGAATTGCATGATGTGGAAATGAGTCCTCTGGTCCATTATCATTAGTTGACCAATGTTTTTAAAAGTAGGACAATTTATTGCTTGTTGTCTTTTGAGTTACTTAAGAGTGTAGGATCTCAATCTTTTTTAGCCTACCACCATTTCTTGAAAAAAATTACTCAACCACCCCCTTTTAAAAGAAATACTCTTATTCTTGCAATTAATGTAACCCATTATTTTACAACTTCTTGGGTCATAGCCTACTTTGTCCCTCTTGGGTGAAGTATACTGTATTACAGGGTTACACATGAAGTTAATGAGAGCACAGGTTTCAAGTGCTGTGTAAGTCATACATATGTTTTTAAAAATTATAATTGAGAAAGAAAGAAAAAATTATTTTTAGATGGTAATTGAAAAATAAAATGTATTGTATAAAATGGGCATTATTAAAAAGTATAACTTTCAATTAAATCATTTGAGATTTGGCATTAATTTGATAGGGCCACTTGCAATTATTATGCGAAATGATTGATCAGCTCTGAGCAACATTCGACTTCATGAGTTCCATTGCCAATTAAAAAGTATCACAGTAATATTTTGTTCCCAAAATTGGAATTAGCCAGAAAGAGCTTTCTTTTAGTGTGAGCCTAGTCGATGAAGAAATTTGAGAAAATAGCTTCAAATATTCTATGGCAGCTGCACTTAGCTAAACAAAGAGCCATGCATTTCCACCTTTGTATGTAATGGAAAAACAAGGACATATTTTTTAAATATTTATTAAAACATAAACATATTGTTATATTGCTCAGTTTTATCAATGGATGTATAATATGTAAACAATATATTAATGTTGTAGTGACACTAATTTTTCAGTATTTGTCACCTGCAATCTTAAATCGCCTCATTCTCTTAAAAGTGAAGGAAAAGAATATAATGAAATTGAAAGGAATAATTTGGTCATGAGAATAAAGTTAGAGTTAACATTTTACTCTTGAATTCATGATTGTGTTTTGATAAAAATCTTGTCATAACTTGTGTAAACTTATAAATACAAACCTTTTTGATTGAGCCATAACATGCACTCATACTGTGGTGCACACTGTGCTTGCGATTCATTTATATACCTGTCGTAAAGGTATAGTATATCCAAACTATAATGTACCAAGTACCTATTTTTAATATAGACATCTTACTTATAAGATACTTGGAAATATTTTTTGAAACCTGTATTTGATGATTTCTAGAATTAATCAAACTTTTCAGAGGTACCCAGAAGGATAGCAATTGGTCCTCAATGCCTACTGGTATGTCATGCCAACACTATTGGAAACCACAGCTTCAAAACAAACCAAGTCAGAGAAAAATATGGGTGCTAGTTTTTAATAGTAAAATGTAAAAGATATGAACGTTTTATTTATTTATTTAAAGTAATCTTATTTCAAATGTTCTGAATTATAAAACCAGATATGAATGATGCATGTCTATTCAAGATTTGATAAATTCAATTTATATAACTTTGTTCTTGCTGAAAAAAAAAAAAAATGTTCATTTTTTTTTTTTTTTTTTTTCCAGGAGCTACCTACTATTCAGAAGTACATGCAATCTCCGAATTTTCTCAAATGGCCCTTGAATGGAGACATGGCTAAATTTGGATCCAGAAGCTCCAAAAAATAATTTTTTTCCCTTATGATATTCAGTGTTTTTCCATTTTTATTTGTGTTTTAAAGCAGTTGAAATTGAAATTTTCAAAACTTAATTTCTCTCCCTTTATCCATCAAACTGAACTTCAGTGTGTGTTAGTTAAATGTTTTTGATGTATTAGTTCTTTGTAGCTATTCCATCATGTTCTTTCAAGGTGAAAAAATGTTTTACCAGAATTGTACCCTTTGTAAACAATTTATATTTTTATTGTTAAACGAGTACAACAGATTTTGTGTGCATTCTTACTTTTTTAAGTTACAAGTTACAGCATTTATTGTGACTCTAAATGTTGCAAGTGTGTGTGTGTTTCTTAAAGCTTGTTTTTTACATTTACTTTTTATATGTATTTAGGGAAATGTACTTTCTAAATAAAATTTACTCATTGTGGAATAAAATGTTTGCAAGTGCATGCTTGTTCTCATTACTGTGTGTATTGAAAATATTGTCAAATATATGCAAGTACTTTGTACTCTTTCTGACCCCTATATTGGATTGAAACTTCAAAACTTCTTAAAGAACTGCTAAGATCAATTAAAAAACAATTTGTTCTTAAGATAGCGTGTAATACAATAATGAATAATTTTTTCTTTGAAGTATGATCACACATTATTTTGTGGTTTAGAGATAGCAGATCTTGTGTACCCATATTTCTCTAGAACAGATTACATTAATTTTGGTGTGTCAAGATGCAATTTTTAATAATTTGATCTCATACATTAAATTAGTTTAATTATGTACTACTTCCTGATTGATTGATGATTTAAGATCTTGTGATGCTACAACAGCAATCCTTTTAATGATATCCTGTCTTTCAGACCTGAGTGTAAAACTCCTTGGTGGCCAGCCTGCTCTCGAGGGTTCAATCTTGGCCAAACCTATTATAAAACAGAATGAGAAATATTTTCATTTTGTTTTAGGTTTCGAACAGCTGAGAATAATTAGAATGTATTGCATATTAATTTTTGTAATGGCCTAAATTTTACTGTACAAATACTGCAACACTAGGCCCTCTTAAAAACCAATTATAAACTTAATAGGGAAAAATATTTAATAGATTACAGCCCTTATGGTACATTCCTTCACTTTAATTTATAGTAATAATGGGGTGGTTCTAAGTTTAGCGTACTTGACGATTGGGGAAAGCTCAAATTAGTGATAAATCGTCATATTGGTAACACTGCCAAAAAATCCAAAAAGTAAAATCGTGATTTTGTGGTAAACCTTATTCTAATTCTATATTTACTACAATAGGGGATCCTGTTAAGGGACTTGTCCTTTTCCATGCTTGATTTATTCTAATTCTTATTTTTTTTTATATATATATATTCTTATACTATACTATTTGTATTTAATTTACTCTAATTCTTATTTATATTTGATTTATTCCAATTCTCTACTTCTATATATATTATTTATTTATATTATACTATACTATTTATATTTGATTTATTCTAATTCTATACTTCTATATGTTCTATTTTTTGATTACTAATTTGATTTATTTTCAATTTTGGATTGGAAGCAAGACCTTACTATCTGTTTTTTCATAGTTCTTGAAGAAAAGGGAATGAAAGATGTGCAAGAGTGTTAAAGAGGAGTATGAATGGCAGTGTAGGAAGCAGGGTGGTGAGATCGACATTATAAAAAAAAAAGTATAAGGTGTGGTTTGATGGCAGCCAGCTAAGTATAATCAAGATTGTGCTGTTGACCAAGATGTGGTTTGGAAAGTTGTTAAATATGTATTGCGTGGACGAACTGAGACAAAAATACTGATGGGGACTGGTTGGACTATTGTGTAGAATTGTGTTTGGTGAGTATAATGGAAGAAATTTCTACAATTACTCCTTTACTGCCATACAATTGGTAGTGAAGGAGTAATTGTAGAAATAGACGAAAATAAATTCGGTAAAGATGAAGTAACACATCACTCAATAACTCCCGAGACTAACCCAGAGATGGCGCTCGTAGTAAACCAGTAACCAGGTCTTTCTAGAGTACTAACCTTTGCTTGAAACGTGTCAAAATTTTAAGTCGATCGGACCAGAAACAGCTGAGTTATCGAGGTTGGAGTAAAGTCGTTTTGTAGTTTGCTTAAAAAATGGAAAAAACCGAGTTTCGTGTTCTGATAAAACATTGTTTTTTAATGGGTAAAAACACCGTGCAAGCGAAACAATGGATTGAAAAATGTTACCCGGACTCTTGTCCATCAAAAGCAA
>BMAW01085625.1:56177-148426 GCA_019974015.1 Nephila pilipes | reverse complement strand
TCTTTGGTAAACACGGGGGACGCACCACCGGGATACCCTAGCGATCCATCTCTATTTTCTACCCTCCTTGTCTATCAATTTGTCTTTTCTTTCATTTTTTCACGTCTAGACCACAGTTGAATCTTTTTTGGCGCATCATAGCCATATCTGGCTCTTGCGCCAATAGACTTTGCTTTCTCGCTTGGCCCTTCTTGTCGACCTGTCTGTTTTCATGGTTTTAGAGTCTAGATCACGGATTTACCTTGTTATTCGCAGTGTGGCATCATCTGGCTCTTGCGCCAATAAATTTCACAATCACTCACTAATTCTAAAGCATGTCTCCAGTGGTTACTTGAAAAGAAAGCACTATTCTTGATTTTTACTCCTATTTATCTTACCTTGAGGCTTAATAGTTGGTTATTCCTGAAACATTGCCTTCTTGTTTCCAGGTAACTCGAATTCCCATTGTTTCCTCTTTTCTTCTCAAAATGACTAATATTACCGGTATTATTTGTCCATCAATAATTTTATCTCTAACTCGCTTGATGTTATATCCGTCTTCTACATCTACAATTCCTGAGTCATTCACATCCACTCAGGTGCCCTTTCTACTTTTTAACAAAATACTACCTTTCAAATCACCTCGTGGCCGCGGTAGTCTAGTGGACTTGGTCGCGGACTCATAGCCTGCCGTTTTCGTCGAGTCTTGTACCACTATTGCTCGTTAAATCTGTCGAAGCTCAAAGTCATTCCGTTGGCGTTGTGTGGAAGTTAGGAGAGGAGTTAACATCTCAGGTGTCGTCCTCGTCACTTGACCGAGGTTCAACTCGGAAAAGAACTCGCACATGTGGAGATATTGTCTTTTTATCGGCAATTCAAAGCGAGATTTCCCACCTTGGTATTATTTGTTTATTTAAAATTTTGAATTTCGCATTTCAAGCTAGATATTTATTCATTGTTGTGAATTTAATAAAGTTTCAAATGGGAAGATTTAGAGGACAGACGTCAGTAGAGGTAAAAAAAAAAAAACTCGTTTTAAAGTGTTATAAAAAAAAGAAAATTGATTCGAAAAATCAGTAAAGTTGTAAATAGACCTCATTCTACAGTTTTTGATATAAACGTTTCAAAATCATTTGAAAATGAGCACAGTTCTGGTAGACTAAAAGCGTTTTCGAACAAAGAGGAACGATGGATTGCAAGGTAATCCGTTTTAAATCTTAAACTTAGTGTTCCTAAGCTAACCAATGATTTGTTCACAATATATTCATAAAAGTGTTAATCCAGAAACAAAAATACTGATTTTACGTAGAAACAATTTACATGGAAGAGTGCCACGTAAAAAGCCATTTATAAATAAATGCAACAAATCGAAAAGAATGAAATTCGCAAAAATTTATAAATAATAAGACTTTTCATTTTGGAAAAGTCTTTAATTTTATTTATTGATGAAAGCAAGTTTAATTTGTATCGCTCAGATGGACAATGTTATGTATGGCGAAAACCAAATGAAGAACTTAAAGATCAAAATTTAAAAGCTATTGTAAAACATGGTGGCGACACAGCCATGTTTCGGGGCTGCATGTCTGCCAGTGTTCCAGGAAAACTTCATATAATTGATAGCATAATGTGGACCACACAAAGTTTTTAACCGTTATGAAAGAATATTTGCTTCAAAGCGCCGAGGAATTGGGGATTAAAGAGGTTTTCTGACAGTTATCCAAAACATTCGACAAATATTGTGCGCTTATGGCTTTTGTATAAATTCCGATGTGTTAGAAACTCCTCCATAATCACCTGATCTAAATGGGATTGAAAATTTATGAGCATATTTGGAAAATAAATTTAAAAAAAGGCGAAAATGGACAAAAAATGCGCTCCATCTTGAGTGATCTAAAATTGATCCAAATTTTTGTAAAAAATTTGTAGAGTTAATGCCTATAAATGAATGACATCCGTAATAAAACATAAAAGACTGCCGACAAAATATTGAGTGCTGTTATATTTGTTTTTGAACTCCGAGTTTTTTTTTTTTTTTTTTAATTTATTTTGTGTATATTTTTAGTGTTTATATATTTTCATTGTATGAAATTATTTTTGCAGTTCTTTTTATCATGCTAATCGTAGATAAAACTTATCGGAATTTTTTTTTATTATATTTGATTTTGTTATACTATATATTTTTAAGCATCAAAGTATAGGCAGAACTGTGAGACAACCACTGTCCGACTTCTTTATTGCGCCACTGTACAGGCATCACTCACCCAAGGCACCCTAAATAATATCTTTTCTTCCTCTATGGAGTTTACTATCTTTGGTAAATACGAGTGACGTGCTCTTTTTAATTCGACTCTCCTTGTCATTTTTCTAGACGTCGTCTAGATCAGTGACACCTTGTTTGGCGCAGGCATTTCTGGCTCTCGCGCCAATAAACTTCACCATAACTGACTCATAAGTTGTACTTTCTCTGCTTTTCTTAATCTACTATTTTAATCTCTTCGTTATTTTAACTATTTGTAACACAAATTTTGTACTTATAAACTATTTTATCCGAGTCGATTTTGTAACACTTTGTCTTCTCAAAATATGGTGAAATTTGGCTGTTGTATTTTTTCGCTTCACCGTGTTTACCCAGTCTGGTTTTACGCCATTAAACATCACATGCACTCACTCAATAATATTGGCCTTATTATTCAACGAGATAATAAGTGAAAATAATAATGCACGCAAAAATTCTCGATTTATTAATAGTAACACAATTTTTCTTAGAAGTGCATCTGCGGACCCAGATTGTTTCGAAATTCTCCACTCTAAGATTAGTTTTTAAATTTTTACTTTATTTTGAAATATTATCTTCCAGAAATGTGTAAACTCTTAAAATACCGTTTTAAAATTCTCTTACGACTAAAGTTGTTTCGTCTTAAGTTGTGTTTGCGCACTTGCATGTTTTTTCTTATACATCTTATTCATTTATTGTATGCTTAATTATTGTATTTTAAATGTACTCAATAAAAAATTTTATGGAGATGTATTTGCTTGGCTAGTAAACACTCGGTAAGTTGGAAACCATCGACATGTTGCAATTTCACAGAGAAAGATTTATGTGCTCTTGGAAACTCTCAACCTATATTAAATGATTTTTTGCTAAAAGAGTGAACTTGTAAAAATAAAATTAAGTATTTTCTAAGAAATTTGAATCTTTTAGCGACATGTGATAATTAAGAAATTTTATATTTACTTTAAATGTTTTAAGTATTTTTATAAAGTGTTTATTATAGGAATTAAAGTAATACAAGACAATGCAGCTAACAATTGATTAATTTAATTGTTTTAGTGGCAAATTATCTATTTTTTATTGCGCTTCATGGAAGCTCGAAGATAGGGTAGTAATTTCAGTGAATTAGACAGTCATCATTAATTGTTATCTTATGAAAATATTACTTGAGATAGGTATTCGAACTTTCAGAGCATCCTTTGGTCATGGCATTGCAATTTAAACGTTATACTCCTTTTCAACTTACTTGCCATTAGGAGTTTTTTTTTTTTTTTTTTTTTCCCGTTTAATTTTTCAAAAACTTGAAATGATTTACTCTAGGATAATTAACTGTTATGTTATATGAAATTTAGTCCACCAATCGTTTTTAGGTATTATTTCCCTAATGAGATTGTACTATTTTTAACATTCTAAATAATTATTTTTAATATAATTCAAGATGTCTTTTGCTCTATTCGAAATCTATTTGTATGCCGGGTTTTTCAATGTTTCATTTCTAAATCAAAACTTCTCTTGTCATTCATTGACATCATAAATGTATGACTTTAATATCGAAAAACAGAGAACAAACTGGTCACTGTAACGAAAATATAAATTCAGGCAGTGGTAAAACAAAGTACAGAAATCGGTTCATTAAAAGTGAATTAGAGAACGGGAATTATTGTCAAAGTCCCGACCAAATGTTGCGTTACTTCATTCTTTACTGTTTAATTAATTGGTGGAGTGTGGCGATAATGAAACATCTAATTTTTAACCAATGCTTGATGAATAGGCCATTTAACAGTGATTAGTTATGTTTCACAGTAGAAACCATCAACTCTTATATGTATTTTATGTTTAAAGATAAGTAAACATACATTTCCAAAAAATATTTATCCCCTCTCGATGTCAGGGCTCCAAGTCCTTATGCTGGGATGATATGGAAGTCAGGAAAGCGGGTGCCATCTCAGGTGTAGTCCTCGTTACTTCAGAGCCCACGGTAACCTAGAGGTCATGGCTGTGGATTCGCGGATGGAGGTTTTCATCGAGTCTTGTGCTCGAGCCTTGATGCAGATTAAATATGTCGGGGCCAAAAATCCTCCCTTTCGCGTGGTGTGGAAGTTAGGAGGGGGCGCCAGTTCAGGTGTCGTCCTCTTCATTTGACCGAGGTTCAAAATTACAAGGTGGCCACGCTACTTGATCATGATTCAGGTTTGCGAGGTCCTCTTGTGTTGCTTCTAAGGCGGCATAATAAAAAGTATCAACCATCTAACTAGCGGGCTAGGATTCTCTCTGGGGCAAATTCCATGAGATGTTTTACCCAGCTTGCCCTTTGTAGATATATTTTCTATTCACCTTGCAGAAAGATTTTTTTTTTAAGCGTCATTAACATCTATGTTTATATAGCTGATAATCATGAAAGTTCTTATGAATTTAAGAAGTATTCTACACTCACTCATGGACAAAAAAAATTAGCGCACCAAGAAATAATTGCGGGATCGTAACGAAACTTGGCATGAAGGCACATGTCGGGGAGATATGCAAATGATAAGAAATGCAGCGTGATTGCGCATTACGTATAGCCGGTAGAGGGCGTTTAACGTCGCTCTCCATGGAGTATAAAACAGGTAACCAAAGCTTGTTTGAGTGTGCTGAATCGTTTACCAAGGAAGAGCTGAGGTAGACATGCCATTACGCCGTTTTCGAAAACAATATGAGCAGTTGTCGCAGTTTGAGAGGGAGAGAATCATCGGCATGATGGAAGCTGGGTGGTCAGCTAGGCGAGTAACTCGTCAATTAGCCCGCTCTGATTGGGTTGTGAGGAGGTGTTGGGACCAGTGGATCCGAGAGAGATGTCATTTACACGAAGACCAGGCTCAGGATGCCCTCGACAGACCAGTGGTCGAGAAGACCGCCACATCGTAAGAAATGCACGCGTACAGCTAACTGCTTCATCGGCCGCCATCCAGGTACAGGTAGCACCTTCACTAGGGGCCCCTGTGTCTTCTCCAATTATACGAAGGCGCCTGGCTGAAGGACATTTGGGATCGCAGCTCCCATTACGTGTGCTGCCCTTGACGACCACCCATCGACGCCTCCGTTTGGAGTGGTGCCGCGCACGAGGAAACTGGTTTGCAGCGGAATGGAACCAGGTCGTCTTAAGCGACGAATCCAGATTCAATCTCAGCAGTGATGACAATCGTGTTCGTGGTGGAGACCCCATGGTGAACGCCTCAATCCTACCTTTGCTTTGCAGCGACACACCGCTCCCACAGCTGGTGTGATGGTATGGGGTGCCATTGCCTACAATACACGGTCACCCCTAGTATTGATCTGTGGCACCATGACAGCCCAGCGGTATGTCCATGACATCCTGCAACCACATGTGTTGCCACTCGTGCAACGGCCATTTTTCAACTAGACTGTCTCCGCACTGTTACTACCCTTCCTTGGCCTGCCCGATCCCCAGATTTGTCTCCAATCGAACATATTTGGGACGGCGAGTTGGGCATCCCACGAGTTTGAATGAACTAGAGGCAAGGTTATAGCAAATATGGAACGAAATGTCTCAAGACATCATACAGAACTTGTATGCCTCAATGCCCGATCGTATCGCATCGAGCATTCGCGCTACAGGGGGTTCAACAGGGTATTAAATCCTCCGTTCTTTTGCCTTTTTCTCTGAAATAAATTATCCTTTTTCTTTGATTTTCTAATCATTTACTTATATCAAAGTAGTCATTACTTATGTAAAATTTCGTTTCATTTTGACGACTCCTTGGTGCGCTAATTTTTTTGTCCATGAGTGTATTCTGAAAATTCCTTAAATGTGAAATTTTATTCAAATATAAGTTACAACTTTTAGTTGAGTATCGAAACCTGCACATTTATAATGTTTGAATCAGAGTTGAAAAGATTAAATTTCCCAAACATTGTTTTATAAAATCGACTCACTACAAATGAAATTATTACAATATTATCATCTCTTTAACTAAAAAAATATGTTTGAGTTGTGTTTATTACTCGAAAGTTCTAAATCTTCTGAATATGTAATGGGTCATTGTTAGGCTACGCAGCCTTCGAATAATCAGTTGCAGGTTTATATATGTTGAATGCCATAATGGAACTGGCTTGTTGAATTCAACTAGATCAAAGTTCCCACGTAATATATTGTGAGTAGTATTGATACGATGGCTGTCATATAAAAAGTGTTTCGCGAGCGTAATAATCTATTAGTTGAAAGTAAATTTGTATGCTTATAGTTGTGAATGGTAAATATACTATTGAAAAAAGCGCCTAATTTGTAATGAACGTGAAACGCACTTTTATCTCCCTTCCGTCGTGTCTGTACTCTGCTGAGATTATCCAGGGGAAAACTGGTAAAAAGCAAAATGTCTACTTACGTTTGAAGATATGTGCTGTGACTTTAACTGCTTTTCAAATTGATTCAAAGACTATAAAAAGAAATATTGTACTAGTTTAAGAACATATCTCGTTTAACACATCCATTAGAGACTGTTATCTAATAAAAATTGTAATATGTATGAATTAAAATTACTAGTACTTTAAGATCCATGTTGTGATGTTAACTGCTCTGCCTAAACTTATAACAAATATATTTATTAATTTTTGAATTAAGAAGAATGTCTTGCTTTTCTATGTGGGACCCCAGAGGTGTCATGGCTCCCACGAGTTTTTTTTTTTTTTTTTTTTTTTTCTTTCAGAGGTTCTCATCTAATGCATCATTTGCAAAGTCATGATTCATCACAAAGCGTAAATGATGAATTAAGTCCTACTCCTTTGTGAGAGGAAACTCAGTATAACAAAACCAGAACAGCAAGAGGTCCAAATTTGAAATATGGTGCATTTTTTTCAGGAGGTTCCAGAACAGATGTATCGAATAGGGAAAAACAGTTTTTCTATTTGAATAACAATAATATACACTTTAAACAAAAATGAAAGAATATAATACAATCAAAAATTTTATCGTCAGTATAGCAACATAGAATATGTATACAAGTAATATAATAGATGTATCTCTTAAGAGTATATATAATAAAACTTTCACAGAATGAACTACACTCCTAGCCATAAAAATTTGCGCACCAAGAAAGAGTTATCTTCAGACAGGAAAAACCATTTCAGGAGCATACTACGCATCATTACTTGAAGGCAGAAATTGCGGGAAAACGGCCACATTTGCTGGGGGAAAATATTTACACTAGACAATGCACAGTCTCGCACCTCAGTGGTTGCCGTGGCGGAAATCCACGAATTAATGTTTGAACTGCGAGACCACCCTCCTTACTCACCAGATTCTTTTTGTTCCTTATCTAAAAATTGATTTCGGAGGACAGAGATTTTCGTCAAATGAGGAGGCCATCACTTTCCATTTATTTTGCTGAGTACCACAAATTCCATTTATTTTGCTGAGTACTGAGTTTTATTTATGCCACATTTATTTTGCTGAAGTAAGGCGCCGAGTACTATTTAGACGGGTTGAAGAGATGGCAGCATCGCTGGGAGAAGTGTGTATATTTGCAAGAGACAATGTAAAATAATAAAAATTTAAAGAAAAAATGTCTTGTATCTTTGTTAAAACGGGAACATTTCAGATACACTAGTTTTCTGCCTTTGTTATACCTGTGTTAGGGTATTAAAGAAAGCTTCTCAATGAGGAAATTTCTTTTCTTTCAGAATATGTTTAGAAGAAAAATAAGCTTATACATGGAAAAAATCTTTTTTTGTGTCAACAAGTTTTTGTTCCTTATCGTAGAAAAAAAAATTAAAAATATCGAAAGGATGTCCTGAAGTGTTTATTATTTCGTATAAAGATGATAGAAGTGAATGTAGAAATGCATGAGTCAATAAATTTTATGTTACCATCCAATGTTAAACTAGTATATTTGTGAGTATTTGTAGGAATAATTTTTACTTGTTTATAAAGTTCTGAAAGCATATTTTCTAAAATTAAATGAGAATCAAATCCCTTCAGATTGTGAATCGCCACGTGAATGAAATAACGACATGACAACTGCAAAAGATGCCCAGTGATTCTTACAATGTGCTGATTTGGTTCAAATAAAAATTTATAAATGTAACAACCCTTTAGTATTAGTTTGGTGATATTTTCGATCATCGGTTTGTTTATTTGTAACTTTTTGTACATTTTTTTTTCCAATCTTTTGATTGTGAAAATGAAAACTTAGTTCAATTGTTACTGCAATAAAATTTATGAAAATTTATTTTATTTATGCATATTTATTGCAATAACCGAGAAACTGACCGGTTCTTGACGTTCTACGTCAAATGAAAAACTTCTATTTTTAACAATTTGGCGGTACTGGTATTCTTTGTCAGGCATTCAAAGCTCAGCGTAAATTACAAATGGATAGTGTAGCATTTTATTTATACTTTTAAATTTTACAACATTAATTTTTGTGATAGATAGCTTCTAGGGAGCATTTTAACAACACCGACGTTTGTGATCTGTGAGACTTTTTTTTTTTTCCTTTTAAACCTAGTCAGACATCGAGAACAGAAATGGTGAATCCCATTTTTTGTATTTAAAAGTTAATAAGAAAGTAGTGATTTTTATAAAGTAATAAGTTGATTTAAACAAATTTAAGGGGGAAACTATGTTGTAAGTGAAAATATTTATTTTTAGTTTAATTCTCTCGAAATACTTAATATTAAACAATTTCATCAGGAGACTTTTTTTTTTCATTTTTAGTTTATTCGTATTACTGCTTGGATAGTTTTTGTTTGTAGGAAATAGCTGAGCTAGGCAATATGTATAAAGTATTTACTATCGCTACACTGGTGTGGAAGTGATGCTTCTGGACTCTTCTACTGGTGTAAACTTAAGTAACTGGTTTTTTTTTTTTTTCCATAACTCCACGAGAGATCACCTGACAGGCATGAAATTCAGAAATGGGAGATAGCATTTTGTACTTAAACGATGCCGAAAGCATAGTAGCGGCAAAAAGGGATACAATGCATATAGTATGGAATCAAAAAGAAAAAGGCTATTGAACTCATAGTATCGTTACACATGATTGTCTGTCCCAGAGGGAGAACAACAAGCAGATGTTCCTTATTATGGGATATGCCCTCCCCTTTCTGCAATGGTTGCCTCGCACCGTCTCTCCATACTCAGCACGAGATTGTCCAACTGTTCTTGAGGTTAGAATGCCCATTCCTCAATCAGCATCTGTTTCAGTTGTTGGGTGTTCCCCGGAGAATGTAATCGTACCACAAGGCGTCTCCCCAAAGCGTCCCACACATGTTCTATGGGATTTAGACTAGGGGAGAATGCTGGCCAATTCATTCGAGTGATATCTTCACTTTCCAGTCGTTACTGAACATCGGCAGACCAATGTAGCCGTGAATTGTCATCCATAAAAATGAAGTCTGGTCCAATAGCACCTCGGAAAAGACGCACATGGGGAAGGATCTCTTCTTTTTAATAGCGATCTCCGATTACAGAACCTCTGCCGAAAACGGGGAGCTAAGTCCACTCGTTCAGCATAATGCCACCCATGACGAAAACCCCTGGACCACCGTAACGGTTCCTTGGGGGTTTACTGTCTTTGAGTGAGTGAATGTAGGTTTTAATGGCGCAAAAGCCAAAGTATACTATGCTGCGCCAGACACTAGTTAAAATCTATTGGACACTAATGGCATTAAAAACACAAAAAGTTAAAATTCAAATGTGGTGTAAAAGGCCAATATGTCGTAAAAAGGAAAATAAATTATGATGGGGGTTTCCCCCACCAAGTCAGACAGTTTTAAAACTGATGAATGAAAAAAAATTTCGGCGATGATGATCAAACACTGGACAGTCAATTAAAATAAGATAAATCGTGTAAGGGACATGGCAGAAAGCACACTCGGGAGCATCTTCTCCAAACAAAATGTGTTTGTGAGTAAGTCGAGTATGTCCAATGCGAAGGAGAGTCCAATCAAGTATGTCTGATGCGAAGGAATCTGCACTTCGAATTGGAAAAACAGGCCATTCTACAATATTTGGCTTCACCGAGTGTAATTTGTTATTAATTTGGAGACTCCACGATTCCTACCATGTTTGATGAATGAGCATTAAAATATGACGTCGAATGTCCTCAAGTGGGACTGCGAGCTGCAAAGGAATCGTTGCCGAACGTGCAGCCGATTAAGCTTGTTCATTGCCTAAAATACCTACATGACTAGATATCCAGCACGATATTATAACATAACCCCTGCTACATAGTTAGCAAATAATGTCAGCAATGTAAACCACAATAGGATGACTGCGATCGTTAAGATGTACCAATGTTTCCAGGACGCAGCTGCTGTCAGTAAAATACAACGAACTTTCGAGAACAAGATTTCTCGACTAATTTCAGGGCACGGTAGATGGCGACTGCTTCGGCAGTGTACACACTGCAGGAAGCGTCGAGCCGGTAACTGTGCCTGATGTCATTTGAAACGACACCACAGCCGACGTATCCAGTTCCTTTCGATCCATCCGTGTAAATAGGAATAAAATCCTCATACTGACAGCGATGGAAGGCAAAGATTATCTGGAAAACCATGGGACATGTGTTGGATTTCCCGTATAAAGCAAAAGGAATATGATAAGTAAACCTCGGAAAATTCCAAGGGGGAAATTTAATAAAATTTCGTTGCTGAACATCCAAGTCATGTAGGTCGAGTTCCTCGATGAATTCCTTTATCCTCTCAGAAAAAAGACAGATGAAGGAAGGACGTGCACTGTACAATCTCCTTAAAGACGGGCTGATAGTAATGTTCTGCAATGGATGACATGACGTTTTGAAATGATAATAGAGCCGCAGTTTCAGGCGCCGCAAAGCCAAAGGAAACTGGTTTCAAAGCACATAGAGACACTGCACAGGTGACGTTCAAAACGCACCACAGCAGATTCTGGGGCCGCGATAGCCTAGTGGTCAAGGTCGTGTACTAGCGGCCGGTGGTTTTCGCTCAGTCGCAGGTTCCATCCTTGGCCGCCAAAGACCCGCCGTGTAGCCGGGACTAATGCACGTTAAATCTGTCGGGCCCCAAAGTCCTCCCGTTGGCGTGGTGTGGATGTTAAGAGAGGGGAGTGAAGGTCAAGTGTCGTCCTCGTCACTTGACCGTGGTTCAAAATTACGAGGTCCGTCACCAATAGCCCTCGTGTTGCTTCTAGTGTGACGTTAATAAAAACTAAACTAAAACACAGCAGATTCTCAGATCATTATAGTGGACTGGGTCAAGCTTCCGCAAGGTAGTTTTGCAGGCAGATTCACAGTCGATCCGAGACAGAATCACCGACTGATACACTCGGAGTAAAGATCGATCCACTCCACAAGAGGTGTTGGATAACACCTTCAAGATGTTGAGGGATTTCTCACACTTCTTCCGCAGATGTAAAATGTGCGGAAGGAAAGTGAGTTTGCGGTCGAAAATTACTCCGAGGAAGCGGACGTCAGTGACGACCGGAATAGCCTTATCACGGATTCGAATGTCAGGATCAGGTGGAGACCCCGTTTCCTACAAAAAGGTACACAACTACTCTTGCTGGCAGAAATACTATGCCCATTCATGTCACACCATGTAACCAGGTTATTGACTGCGGTCTGAAGTCGTCGCTCAATGATACGCATAGACGATCCTTCGCAGGAAATCTGCAGATCGTCCACGTATAATGAACCATGAACTGATAGTTGTAGATGAGAAAGTATAGGTGACAGATGACAAATAAAAAGAGTGGGGCTCAGAATACTTCCTTGAAGAACTCCTTCAAGTTGCGTAAAAGATGAAGATAAATTATTTCCAACCCGTACTTTAAATGATCTTAAATTTAAAAAAATTTTAATAAAAAGAGGCAAATTGCCTCTCAGACCATAACCGTGTAAAGTGCGCAGAATCCCATAGCGCCACGTACGGTCATATGCCTTTTCGATATCAAAGAAAATAGAAACCAACTGATTCCTCCGTACGAAAGCAGTACGAATCTGACATTCGAGTAGAAGGATGCTATCTGCAGTGGATCTTCCTTTACGGAAGGCACTCTGAAACTGAGGAATGCATTGATCCTTTTCCAATTGATAAACGAGACGGGTATTGACCATACGTTCTAGGATCTTATAGAGGCAACTCGTCAGAGCGATAGGCCTATAATGGAGAGGGTTCTTTGGATCCTTACCAGGCTTCAGAATAGGAATAAAGATTGCTTCCTGCCACTGGCTAGGAAACACATGCTCCCTCCATATTCGGTTGAATAGGTAAAGGAGACTGACAAGTGAATCCTCGCTCAAGTGGCGAAGCATATTGTATGTTATACCATCAGAGCCTGGACTGGTATTGTTAGATAAGGACAGAGTCTTTCTCAATTCCCACACGTCAAAGTCTCAGTTATAAGGGAGTGGTTGCCGACACCTGAAGTTGATAGGCGTCTGCTCAGTACGATTCTTAGTCGCTAAAAATGAAGAGCTATATGAGTCGGAGCTTGAAACACTAGCAAAAGAGTGGCCAATGACATTGGCCACTTCGACAGGTGAAGAATGCACAGAATTTGCAGTTTCCAGTATCGGGATGGAAAATTCCCGATACAGGGAGTTTGCAGCTTTTACCTTTCTCCATAACTGTTGACTTTTGGTAGACGATGTGATGGAAGAAACATACCTGATCCAAGATTCTCTATGACTATATCGCCTTACTCTGCGAGCAATCGCCCTTGCCCTTTTAAAGGCTATGAGATTTTCGGTTGTGGGATATCGTCTGAAGATACCCCACAATTTCCTTTTTTCCCGGTAGGATGATTGACATTCCTTATTCCACCATGGTTTACTTATTTTTCTTTGTGAATTTCTACGCTTCGGTATCGCTGCATCAGCGGCGTCCACGATAGAGGTAGTGACATTTCGGACAGAGCTATATATATCTTGATCTTGAACCATTGTACCGGTAATAACTGCTAGCCGAGTGAATAAATCCCAATCTGCCCGGTTGAAGCGGAAAGTGGGGGGACGTAAACGCACCCCACTACCATCAACCTGGGAGATTAGGAGAGGGAAATGATCACTATTATGTAAATCATTAAGAACCTCTAAATTCAGCGACGATAGCAGTGTTGGTTAACAAATTGCTAGATATAGGGAATGAAAAGTCTTAGTTGGAGCATGGAAATACGTCTTCTCGTCGGTATTCAGCAGACAGAGACTGTGATCAGGGATCAATCGCTCGATCTGCCGACCGATCGAGCGATGGATCCGCCACTGAGAGCTCGATCGCTCGCTGCCCTCAGTGGGGGTATGATGGTACACGATATTTTGTACCATCATACCCCCACTGAGGGCTGTGTCCATTAAAGTCACCTAGCAGATGGAAGGGAGCTGGTAACTGCTCGACTAAGTGGTTGAAATCCGTTTGTGACGCAACATCGTTAGGTGGCAGGTAAATGCTGCAGACTGTGATTAAAGTGCGAGTATGAATTTGAACAGCCACAGCCTGCAACGATGTGGTCAGTGTAACGACGTTATGAGGACAGTTCTGGGATGCCAAAATACAAACACCTCCAGAAGAAGGTGATGCGCCATCAGCATCCCGTCGTACACAATGATATCCACGCACTCGGGTTGTCATATTACTCTTCAGAAAAGTCTCCTGAAGAGCAACATAGACAGTTTGGAGATTAGATATAGCGGATTTGAGATCCTCTAGTCTGGCTCGTAAACCACGGCAGTTCCAGGAAACAAAAACCATTGAATGGGCGCACTGGAAGTGGAAGGTTTCGTTTCCAGAACCCCCATGGAGTCATAATCTTCGAGCGATGGGTGTAAACCACCGCATCTCCGTCAACGACCCTTGTTTTTTTTTTTAAGAGGAACGCTGTTCTTCGCAGCAAGTTTTAGTTTTTGCCTCTGCAAAGCTTTCGACCTGGCCAATGGCCTAGCATGAGTAACCTTAGTATAGGAAGGGATTTTAAGAACATTAATTTTTTTGTTTGTTGTTGAGAATTTGCTTTAACAGAGGTAGGGGTTTTAAAAACATTTACTTTTTTCTTTTGTTGTGGTGTCTTAGTGATTTGTTGTGTGGCAGTAAGAGGTTCGGGAAATTGAGTTGATTTAGAAGCTTTCATAGTTTGGGTGGCCGTAGCATAGCTTTTTCCCTGTACAGGAGTACTCGAAGCGACTATACGTTGGGCCTCTGGATAAAGGACATTTTGCAGCGTTTTGACAGTCGTGATCTCTTTCTCTTCTGCCAATTTAGGGCAAGAGCGAGAATATGCAGGGTGGTTGGCCTGACAATTGATGCACTTCTCTGCAGCGGTACAGGAAGCACTTTCGTGTCCTGTTGCTGTACAGCGAGCGCAAGTCAATTGTCTCCTGCTTGCATTCTTGGAATGTCCAAAACGCTGGCAATTGAAACATCTCAAAGGGTTCGGTATGTATGGTCGGACAGGGAGTCTTAGATATGCGGCCTGAACAGTGTGTGGCAGGGTAGGTGTCGAAACTTTCAAGATTAGATGCTTAGTATTAAGCACCTTACGATCTCTCCTAATCGAAATCCTCCGGACACCACAAACTTGTTGGTCCTGCATATTCTCTAAAATCTCCTGTTCCGACACATTCGCTAAGTCCAGAGAAGATACGACGCCACGAGAGTAATTTAAATTGCTATGAGGTGAAGTTGTCACAGGATAAGGACCTAATGACTTCATCCTCATTGCAAGTTCTGCTTGGGTGTCATTGCTGACTTCCATCAATAAATCACCGGAACGTAATTTTTTTAAATATTTAACTGTCCCTATCATTCTTTGTGTGGCCATTTATATCAAAAAGGGAGAAATATTTGAGAAGGAATCCTCTACTCTTTTAATTACAAAAAAACGTAACGTGTTTAATTTCGATGTTATCACTTTACTAGTGTCAGGTAAATTTTTTATATCATTTGAAATAGCTTCGTGGTTTTCAACGCGTTCCGCCCATGATACATTTGAAGCATTTTTAGCCTTGGGAGCCAAAATCTCATTATCTTTTGTTGTCACCATATTTGCCTTAATAAGATAGAAAAAAACACGGAATGACTTCTAGTTCGATGGGGCCTCCGCCAGACCCCATCTCCCCACCCTTTCCTAACGTGCAAACGATTAACCTCCGGAGAGATTCGTTCGAGCCGCACAATGTGAACTGCCCCATTCCGTGCCCAGGCAGAGGCACAGTCCAAGGCCGAAGCCAAGGAGGATTTCTCGAGACGGGTGGGAGGTCACACCTTCCAGCCATACGCAACCAAGGCTCTCCCTCTGGGAACATTTTACAGGATGACGTTCCGAAACTTTCATGATCGCACACCCTTCTCCAACCAGAGCTCGTTCCAAACATGCCCATGCGGTCTCCCACTAGGTACCTCCGCATGAGAGGTAGTAAGGCCTCGTATTGCAAGAGCTAGGCACGCAGGAGATCGGCACTGATACGCCGTCGGCCTTTTAGTGTTTTAGTAGAGACAACACAAAGATTTTTTTTTATTTTTAAATATTTTTATAGTTTTTTTTCCCCATTTTTATTATTTTTATTCATTTACTTATTTACTTTTTTTTTCGTAACACAAAAGTTAGCACACAGAAGAAATTAAACTGTGTTAGAGTAAACTGTTTTCCGCTTGATATCATAAAATATCAAGCGGAAAACCCTTCAAAGCAGAACACATGACAAAGAAAAAAAGAGGGGGAGTAGAAGAGAAAAAAAAGATCACTGAGGTACCTTGGGGTTGTGATACCCGTACTCATCTGAAGAAGATGAGCCCCCTGAAGGGTGGAGCATTTTGAGCCCCACTCTTTTCATTTGTTACATTTCTCCCATACTTTCTCATTTGCAACCATCAAATCATGGTTTATTATACGTGGACGATCTGCAGATTTCCCGCGAAGGATCGTCTATGCGTATCATTGAGCGATGACTTCAGACCGCAGTCAATAACTTGATTACAGGGTGTGACGCGAATGGGCATAGTATTTCTGCCAGCAAGAGTAGTTGTGTGCACTTTTGTAGGAAACGGGGTCTCCACCCTGATCCTGACATTCGCATCCGTAATACGTCTATTCCGGTCGTCCGCTTCCTCGGAGCAATTTTCAACCGCAAACTCACTTTCCTTCCACACATTTTACATCTGCGGAAGAGGTGTAAGAAATCCCTGAATATCTTGAAGGTGAAGCGTAGCATAGCCTGCTTTGGCTCTTGCGCCATTAAAATCCACAGTCACTCACTCCGTATAACACATGGCAGCACCCAATTGTAACAATGTTTACCTTAATGATGCTATTTGTCTTCAAATACAAGTACTCTTTGAAACAACTTTGTACTAATAACAATATATTATTGTAGTATTAAAAATAATTTTTTACATACACACCGAAGAATATGTAAAAGGCGAAATTCATGAAATATATTTCGGTAGACTATTTTTAAACTGTTTTTTTCATATATACAATCGAAAAACGTATTTAGAAATGAAATCGCAAAAAGTACAAAGAAGAGAATCTATCACCACGGGCACTGTTCGACCTATGTTAACAATCCTGTGATCATCGATTGCTCCTATATTATCTAGGAAATTTTCCAGCTGAAAGTGTAAGAAATTTAAGTTTTGACATGTATGAAAAAAAGGACATTTGAGAACCTAATTTTTTAAAAAAATTCACCATATTTTGATTTACTCTTTTGCAGTTTGTAGCTTTGTTATTTATTAGTAAATTTTTCACAACGTCTTTGAATGAAAGCCATGCGTCTTTTTGTATCTTCGTAAGAACAGTTTTAAACTGATCATTTTTCATAAGTTTCCGTACGTCTGTCTCATCAATACACTTATTTATTTTAGCATCCGATACTGACAGAAACACGTCTCGCATAAACGTTAATGCTTTACCGTCCCGATTGAGAACTTTTATCGCTCTCAGCACTCTACACCAATCAGAAATCGATATGTTCACAGGTGCCGATAGGTTAACTACATTTTGATCACTAAGTTATATAGATATCCAAGAAGGTCACCTTTGAACACAATAATTTTTATATCTCTTGCACTACTGTCCCATTAGTAGATAAAACACAAGTATATTTTGTTTAAACTTGTTGCATTCCCACAAGAAAATAGAAATGACTTTCAAGTCAACACATATTTTCCAATTAAGGGGACACGGTATAATGTCAGCAAAATTTTTTGCTGAGATATTTATGACGAGAAAGGTAAATGCTTATATGCACTGAGAAAAAGCTTATATGCACCATTTATGAATACACATTTCCGAAGAAAAAACTTAATTTTTTAAAAAATAATTATTTAAAAATTTATTTTTTTCAATATTTTAAATTTCCTAAAACTTCAAAGAATTTAATTTCCATATTTTTACACAATTTTTTTCTCATATTCTTAAAAGTATTTATCACAATTTTGCGCATGGATTTGATTGTAATAATGTTATTTATATTTTTTTCTCTCAGGTATTATGAAACCAGCTATATCTATTTTTGTGGATTAAAAAAAAAACGCTATTAATATAAGTCCTTATTTCCTATATATTAAACATCCTAGAAAAAAATTCAAAGCTTTATATTCATTACATAAAAAACTTAACGTTTAAGTACGTAACCATCATGAAAAATAAAAAGCTGAGAAAAAGCAGTTTAAAGTTTAGAAGATTAATAAAATACACGAAATACCTAAAATATAATATTCATTCTTATATATAACAAAGGTTATATTAAGTATTCTAAAAGCAAAATCCATCCTAAATTATAACATATTAGAAAGTAAATAGTTGTAATAAAATGGAATTAAAAGATTACAGTATGTATCAAATGCATTAACATTCAGTCACAGGACAAGCTTACATCTTAAGTTTATAATATCAGTCCTTCTAAATTTAATTTAAAAAGATATTGTTAGAAAGCACCTGGGCAATTCACTTTTTCACCAGTGCAATTTTTTTTCGAGTATTTCATACACAGTCAATCTCTTTCTTTGGTAAATTCTACGGTAATCCCGCTCATTTTTTGATTGTTTATTTAAAAGAAGCCTACATTTGCAAATTTTCCAAGAAATTTTTTTTGTTCCGACATTAAATTGACAAATCACATCGCAAACCGCAATAGTAACTCGACGTTGTGTCGGTAACGTTTCTTTGGAGCATTTGCTTCAAATAATGCTGTGAAAACGCTCGCTAGTATTTTGTGTTAAGCATTTCTCAAGAAGCTCATTTGATGATAGTCGTAGATAGTCTTAATTTTGGTCAAATGTGCCTTTTTTAAGGGTTTTTCACATGCTTTACGTGTGGATCTTGTTTATCACCACGCGAGCTACGGCAGCCTGATAAAAACACCACTATTATTCTCCATCTGGACATTTTAAATGTTGAGGTGTTTGGTCAGTTGATAAGCTATGAAACAATGCTGCATAAATTAGTTTCCACCGCTTCTATGTCACATTTATTTGCGTGAACAGCATTTTGATTATTACATGTAAATTTAATCGTTTCATCCTTTAAACTGTCATGGGATCTCCCTCCCAAGGAAATCCATTAGCCCGCCATTCCTTTATCGTTTTTTGTGAAGCTGTCCCCAACCTTTGGCTAACGTAATTTACGTTTTTACCTTTTTTTTTAATTTTAAATTCGGGACCATAAGCTTCCTTTGAATTTAAATATTGGTATGTTTCTGCATCACCATCTGACAACAAGGTCATGTATCCAAAACTAATATCCTCAGATATTTGCCATAATTTCAAAATAGCCTCTTGTTCCATGCCACAAGAGGATTCTACGTGTATGACAGAACATGTGAACAAATGGCTCACATACCACACACTATATTCCGCTGAATTTTTTTCCAAAGTTAGCATTTTGACACAATCTCATAATCTATGGAAAATCTTGTAAAAGAGTCAATCACACAACCTACACCTATTTGTGATGAATGTCCTCGAATGAAGTTCCATCGAAAGTAACATCTACCTCAGTAATATCATTACATAGATATGCATTTTCCACCTGACTTCGAATATCATCCAAGCTTTTTTCTGTAGATTTAACTAATGAATTATATAGTTTTTCTTTTCGAATTGAATATTCTACTTGAGGGTAGATCCATATTCATCAATATACAGAATTTTGCCATGGCTAAATAATCTTTTCCGATACTCAAAAATGACTGAGCCATGCGCATGTTTAAGTCAAATTCTTGGCTTTCATCTTCACCTTCTCTGTCAGAAATTCATCTGAATGTAAAATTACTTAATACTTCCATAAAGAACACACAACAGATATTTTTCTAGAAAATCCAAGTTTTTCACCTAATTTGATATGCAATGAGTACGATTTTCAAATGTCATACTGTAAATTTTTTAAAAGTCCCTCGATAAAATGCATATCTGTTAAAAAATACTGAGGATTTCAGAATCTTCATTCTTTAAAGATTTCAGAATCTACAATATAGTTAGTAGCCTCACCATAGTGGCAAGCTTCTAAATCTTAGCATCTCATACTTTGATTTTGTAATTCTGATGAAGTAGATGCAACCTCAGTTTCTTTATTGCAGCACACCATCGCTTTTCAGCTTTGTGTTTACCAGCAAGAATGACACGTTTTCTTCGTAGCATGACGAATAAAATATGTGCTTAATGTACCAAAAATTAGATAAATATTTATAAAATTTCTTGTAATAATTGATTGGCTTCGAAAAAAAACCGTTTGATTTTACTCTTAAAATTTAGCTTACAATATGAAGAAAACATCAAGCACGACGCAATAACATTCATCTCTCGCGAATTAAGACAAATGGGATTAATTCACTTCTCTTCTAGTTAAAGTAAAAAGTTTATAATTTTTCACAAAATATATAAATTGACATTGTTTAGGCTTCCATGCAGACATCACGCGTACGAGTTTAGGTTTTCGTTTCGATACACAGTTAAAAAAAATTATATCTCGCTACATAATGTAGTAGAGCTACGAAATTTTGTATATATATTGAGAAACATCACACAATTATAATAAGACAAATTAAATATTTTTTCCCGATATTTTGGTCATTTTCAGGGTACTGTGTCAGTACCCATACTTCAACTCAAGTAATATCTTCAAGGTATTATAACTTTCTTTCCCCCATGAAACAAATCCTAATGGAATGAAATTATATATATTTTTTCAGTTGTGAAGAAATACTGTTAATAAACTCACCTTAGAAGCATCAATAAAAAGTAAATTCTTCTGGGTTGAGGCTTGGAATGTCATTACAAAAACTTATCTTTTTCATAAAAACTAGTGAGTCTGCAGTTGTACATGGCAACATGTACATCATTATCCAATTATTCCACTCTTGAAGCCTTGATCCTATCATTTTGGTTTCATTTTTACCTAATCACATATCACACGGAATCAGATCTGCTTGCATTAACATATAATGCTCTGTATGTTTATCTGATAGATGTAATTCAAGCCAGTTTCACTTTCAAGCCTAAAAGATATCATGTATTCTTCCTCTGCTCATGCAGGCATTAATAAATAAATCACCATATTCAAGCATCAATTTTGTAAATTTGATGCTGGAACATTAACATTTGTAATTTAATTTTTAGAAAAATGAAGAATTCAAAATCTTCAAAATAATATATATGAATATATATACTTCAATATTGATCTGGGAGAAAAACATTTAATGTTCATTAAAATCAGTGGCATATAATTAATCACATCAAAAATCTGAAGTAATTATTTTTAAGTGATTGCCAATGAAAAGAGAATAACACTATTAGGAAACTTATTTAAGAATATGTAATAAAATATTTCAAAAAATAATGAATATGAAAAATTAACTCAATTTACTGAAATTATTAAACAAATTTATTGTTCAACAATTTTGTGAATTGTCAATTTATTATTACCTCCAGCAAATTTAATAAATGTTACCTAAATTTTTTTTAATCACTACATCCACAGTAATCACTGCTTAGGACATGGATGTAATGCACTCATCCAATATGTCTACCCAGACCATCAAATATCCATGAATGCAGCTTTCCCTAGTAGTCTGAACCTGGAGTCATCACAGTGAATTAAATGGTCTCCTACTCCAAAGTTGATGTTCTATGTACCATGCTAATCGGGTTCTTCTGTCTGCAGAAATAAATGAGACACAAACAGCAGGTCATCTTGCAAACAGACTTCCCTTATGTAATCTTCTGGAAAGAATAACACTTGGGTTCCTCTGACCACATGAGGCTAAAAGCATGCATTACTGCCAAAGGTGAAGGATTAACCAAATAATGATCCTAATATTCAACGTGTAACTGACAAGTTAATCATGTCATTATCTGTGTATGAACTTTGCACATTTCATTTCAATTAAACAGTTACTTTCTTAATAGAGCTTCATTTTTAGCAAAAGAGGATATATTACAAATCTTGAAAGAATAGAAATAAATAGAACCTGTATGAATAACAAAGAAAACAGGAAATTGTCTATATTCACAAGTAGTTTCTTACCTTCATATTAATATCATAATGGAAGATAAAAAGCTCATCATAATTTTTCAACCTTCTTTCCTTTAAAATGAAATACAAATATCAATATTTAAAATAAGTTTGAAACTGTTTTTAAAATTTATGTTGAAATAATTAAAATTGCTACTAGTGGTATTTTTGTTTGGCATTTTTTTTATTGTGGCCATTTGAATTCTCATTCATTTGAAACCTCCTTAAATAACAATTCAGACTTAAGATCAGAATACATATTTTTAATTTTTGTATAAGTTCAAGACATGCAAATTATTAGTGACTTTGCTTATTAATATTGAACTAAAGCAACACTAGGGTATCTCTGAACTTTATGACAAAACCTGAACTAATACCTAATTCTCCAAACTTCCTAGTCATCACATCATGGCTTAGAGCTGAGTTCCATTGAACATCCAGCACCCTCCTAATTTATAAGGACAGATCAGCAGTGAAATCAAAAGTCAAACCTGAAGCTTGACTTCAATATCACAACACCATCCCCACTCGTTACTGCAATTCAGTATGCAACCACTAGACTACCAAGTCTTCATAGTTATCGATTTAGAAGGAAAAAAATTTAAAATATTGCCATTTTTATACATTTTATAACCACAAGGCTTAAAAATTGTATATCAAATTATAAAAATTGTAAATAATAGTTTAAAACATATTTTTGAAAAATATATCTTGAAATAATGTTTCAATTAAATGCCAAGCTACTTATATATAAAACCGAATTAAAGCAATTTATTCACATTTTTCATAATAAACATTTGTGTTAAGACCTTTTTTCTGCCCAGAGTAAAATTGCCATTTCTTTTTTTACATTTGACATTGAAATCAAACAGTTTGTTTATCGTATGAAAACATAGAAAGCTTTTAACTGACATTTAGATGATTAACTTTTTAAGTTACTACCATAATTTTCTTACTAAAAAAAAAATTAAATGCTTAGATTTAAGATACTAATGTGCCAAATTCATAGAACTATAAGGAAAAGACATTTTTAAACAAGTAAAATCTAACACATATACACTACATTAATGTTTTTATTGTATTAAACACAACATGATGATAGAAACAAATATTTACATAAGAAAAGTTCTTGTTACTACAGCACAAAAATAGCATATTCAGTTGACTGCTAAAAAGTTTCCTTATAATATGAAGACATAATTCTCAATGAGAGTGATGGTTAATTAAAAATATACTGTTTTCCTTAATTAGATAATAAAAAGGACTAGAATAGAGTTTAAACATAAAGTGATTAACATAAAACTGTAAAATAATAAGTACAACATTTCAATATATTTTCAAAATCATTAAAATTAGAATATCAAATATTACATTTTGGGGAAAAAAAAATATATATATATAATTATGACAGATAAAAGCGCTGGAAAAAACTACAGCAGAAAATCTCATATTTCAATCTTTTATGAAATTGACAAAAATTTCTTAACTTGTGTAAGCTTTTTAACTTGTTTCTTTCTAATTTCAAGCAAATTTTATTGCATTACCTTCCTTTTCAAATTGTAGACAAGAAAAGAAAGGATTATATATGTATATAAATGAAAAATATTTTACTTAAAAATATTTAAATACATTTTAAACAACACAACAGGGCACACCTAGCACAGCATATCACAAACATTACAGTAAACAAACGTTTGGTACATTAAGAGTTCAAAAGAAATACTAACAGCAATAAGTATTCACATAAAACAATTTTAAAAATATACAAAGCTTCAGGCCATAACAATATACATTTTTGATTCATTTACACTATGTAACACGAGTCTCCATCTCAAAATACGAATATTTTTCTACTTGTTGGTCCTTCTGACAACTATGAGCTCTATGCTAAAATGTGGTACAAAACAAATATGTAAGTACATGACCAAAGATTCATATATCCAGATTTACCTATCTATTTTAACCGTTTCAAAAATGCGTGCTTCATATTAATAACTTGTAAATATTTCTGTACAATGATGGAAATGTTGTATATTAATATGATAAAACAATATAACAAAATATTTATAAAACTTTCCTTAATATTGCAAAATTAAGTAATATTTAATAAAAAATAAAGTGTACACAGAGTAGGCGCAAGACAAAAGATTTGCATTTTTTATATATCTATGCCTACATATACAATAATATTATTGTGATCTAGACAATTAAATTATATATATATTCCCTTAGCATTTATTGATACTATATCTACAATCTTAGATAATTAAAAAATATGCAGAGCATCCCAAAACAAAGATATAATGAGTACTTCACTATCACTTTAAAAATGCAGTGAACAGAGCACCGGGGAAATATTCTCGATAAGTTTAGAAAATCTAAATAGAAATTTTTTGTTTCTAACAGAAAATTACACACACACACACATTATACATATATGAAACAAAACGAATTGCAATTCTGTTTTGCACATGATTAAATAGCAATTTCTTTTAAATGACCAAAATTGGAAATATACTTTAAATTACTTAAAAATAATAATCAAGGAGAGGAGAGTTTCAGATCTCTCAGAACAATGAGGCACTTCCAGATTTTATTATTTTTTTTTTTATATTTTATTATTATTATTATTTATGTGAAACTCTCTCTCTTGACAGACAGGTACTGGTATTTGCTGAGTTGCCAAACGGGGCATAATGGAAGATGATCCAGTACTAATCATAAGTTATGCCAATGCTTTCACATTTTCCATCATAATTGAATAAATACTAATAATTTGCAAATCATCAGTAAGACCATAGCATGAAGATATTGAAAAAATTATAAGAGAAACCAATTCAAATAGATAAGTTTTAGAAATTAATTAATTTTGAGATGCAAAGAACAAAGTTATTTTATATAATACATACCATAAACTTAAAAATATTCAACAATTGTGAAAAACCTGAGAATATATTTACACATATACAAATGCACACATACACATATAGAAACTTTACTATTAAGTGAACAATACAAAATAATAATACAGCCTGAGAGCAAAATCACATGAAAAGGATTCTTGTTCACAAAGATACTAGGTATACTATAGGTAACCAGCATTTCAACTTTTCATGGTCAATAATAATAATAACAACATGATTTGGGGGGGGGGGGAACCTAAAGAACCAATAGTTCTACAATGAGTCCAACTCATTAAAATCCTGAGAATTAAAGAAACATCTATATCATTATACTTGACAAGTGTCGATTTATGATGGAATTGTTTAAATGGAAGTAATTACACAAATTATGCATGAACAATTTATAACTAATGCAAACCCAATAACCAAAAACAAATGAGCAATTGAAAATGCAATTTTAATCATTGCATTAGCTGATAATAAAATTAATGAACACAAGAAAGAGCATATATCAATTACATAAATCCAGAAAAGTTACGAAATTATGCGAAATAACAAATTTTCCTTTTTTATGGCAGAGAAACAATTTAAAATTAATAAAAAGCAAGATTTTTACTACACTACTATAAGATTTAAATTCAATCTCCTTCCTTTCCTTTTAATTATGAATTTAATAAATTAACCATACAGGAAAAAAGGTTAAAGAACACTTTTAAGGAAGTAAGTAATTGTAATTTTTACTCTTTCTTGAACAACTAAAAAGATAAAATACATATATTCTACAATAAGACACAAAAATAAATACTGATTAACCTTCACCAAATAAAGACAACACTTGTCTGTTGTACTTTGGATTCATTGCAAAAATTCTATACATCACATAACATGTTAAAATATTTCACACACACAGATATATATTTATAAAAGTCTATGCTTACCAACCGAACAGAAAGACAAGTTATTTATGAACTAAAACAGGTTAGACACAATTTTTTTTAAAGAAATTTAACAGTTTAAATAAATCAATAAAAGAGAACAAAAACATTTAATTTGTAATTCCATACTCATTTCAAATACGAAAAAAAATCACAATAAAACACCACATAGAAATAAGCAAACCACTGGATTAAATAAAATAGAATGATAAAAATTTCTTGAAAGTTATTCTTCCTAATCACATATTTAATGTAGTCAAGATCAAAATACAGATACTATATTAACTGAAGTCGCAATCTTGTGTATCATGACTATTTGTATTCAATTACATCAAAATGTTAGCTTTTAACACATGCAATTTTCAAGTATCTTTCAGTCATATATTGTGCAAACAGATCAAATACTTGATTCATATTCTTAGCTGACAGAAATCAAAACTAAAAGGAAACTTAAGACTGGAAAGAAAATCGAAAAATCAAGTCAATTCATAACACAATATATAATTTAATATACACAAGCTACAATTGTCATAATTTTATATCAGAACATTGCAATGTTCAATAATCATACAATTATGTCTCCTTAAATTAAAAACACAACAAACTTGTAAGCTTTCAGAAAATCTAAAATAGTTCTGACCAACATATTTACATTTATTCTACATTTTTACAAACAGCAATTGGATACTTGCCCTCATCCAAACTGAACGAAATTCTTTTGAATCTGACAGTAAACAATAAACTATATTTAATTGATATCACCTTTGAAAAAACATATGGATGCACACTTAGTGCACATTTGTACATACAACTCATCTCTGGTACATGTCATATTGAAAATAAAATATCATAAGATGTCTGTCAAACATTTAAGTCAAGAAAAAGGGAGGAGGGCATCTCCATAACATCATGTTGAAAAACCTCACACAAGATTTGGGAGATAAGGGGGAAAAATAAGAACTAATCACATCAATCTTCAATTTTTTTTCTATATATTTATGATGATTAAAATGCTAAGTTTAATATAAACTGATGAGTAAAATTTAAAAAGCCAAAAAACTATCTAGGCTTCACAGTGGGATCACCACATAAGTAATGGATTAATCAGACATTATCACATTGATTTATCCAAACACACACAAGTTTAAGATGATCTTAAATAAGCACCAGTTCTTTGGAAGTAGGAGCAAATGCACAGCTATGGCTTCCTACGTTCGGGAAAAAAGGTGCTAGACATGCAACATTTAGTTGTTCAATAAAATATATCTTTCCCTTCATGGAGTCACAATTACTAATTAAAATAATCATAAGATTTCATTCAAAGTCCTTTTGATAAGCAACTTTATTAAAATAACTTAAAAAAGAATAAGTAAATAAAAATCATTTTTAATACAAATTAACTAAAATAAGAGAAATATTTTGCCACCAGTTAATCAGTGACAGAAACACAAAACATTTATTTAGCTGAATTATTACACTTAAAAATTTATGCAGGCAAATTTAATAAAATTGACAAATACTACATATATATATATAAAATGCATTAAACCAAAAGTAATTAAAAATATAGTAGAAATTTAGAAATGTATGAAAAACATGGTTTTAATAATGATGAAATTACATTTAATGTATGACTTGGAATAATTACAGAATATTTAATGCTAATAAAACAAATTTGAGGGTAAAGGGCAATACTTAAAATAGAAATTTAAAGTATAATATCTGACCCCAGTTTTTAATTTTAAGTCATTACAAAATAAGACCGACATGAATATCTTTGATAATAACCAAAGAGATAAACATGCCATGGTGCATAATGTATGTTTCCTTGTTCTAAAAAAAAAAAAGTGTTTAAATTGTATAGTAGCAAATAAAAAATACTTCACTTGCACAAAACTATTTAGTTCTGTTCTTCACTTTTACCTCAATACAATCCTTTTAACTTTACATGCAATGTATATAATCAAGTTTGTGATAATTTAGGTAAATAAGCCTTATCCTAATGAATAAGCCAGGGAGACAAACTATAACAAAATATTTAAACATAATAGATCAAAATAAAATTTGCTTTAATAATCTAAGAGAAAGTTTATCAAATTAAAGGAAGAGAAGACTTGATACTTTTTAAAACAAACAATAAAAAACAATGAATAATTATTGCTGCAAATGGAGTGATGTTGGTAGTTAAGACTTAAGAAGTCCTTAAAAGCACTTGTTATATCTGACGTGATGATACAAGCTAAAGACCTAAGACTGCAAATACTTGTTAACAAACTTTAATGACCATAAGCCATCACTCATGAAGAAAAAAAGTTAATGCTATATATTACAATTTTAAATGGAACCCAACTTTTGGCACTTGCTGTCAGGCTTAACAATGTCCTTTTATGTAGATCACCTTCATTAATAATTCGGTAGTTGACATTTTCTTGTACTTAAAAAATACATAATTCCATTTCCTCAGTTTTCCCTTCATTTTCTGTTCAAGCGTTTCAGGGGGAGTTGGAGTCTCTCATATGGAGCACAAAATAGTGAAATCATATTCCCTGCCATTTCAAGATTCAGGTACAGGCAGCATCCCTTGGAGGATAAGTTAATAGGAACATTTACAAGAGCAACTAATAGTTATAATCTCAAACTTCAACTCAACAATAAGGAGTTGGGGAACAGTTCTACAAAAGATAAATGTGAATCAATGAAAAACAAAATCTATATTCAATAAATTCACAGGATTATTTGCATTTAGAAAGACAAATTTTTTTTTTATAAAAATATTCATATTGATACTCATGATTGAAGAGAATCAGTTTGTTTAAACTTATTAGTAAGAAAATATAATAAACTTTTCAAGCAATGGGAATAAATATTAACTATAAAAAAAAAATACTAGAACAAAATCTGTTCCGAAAAATGTTTTAGTTAACAAATAGGGAGTACCATTATGCAGTACACCTTCTTCCTCTATTTTTACAGAAAATGCAAAAAAATTCAATGAGATAAAATAACGAAAAAAGAATAGACATCAAGTAAGAAAAAAAGTGTTAAGTATTTTTTAGACAAGCAAAAAATAGAAGATATTTTGAAGTTAATAACCTGAAAAATAAAATAAATTGTTAGCTTTACACACTAAAAACGTAAATGCAGACCAAAAAGGTGCAAAAAAGAAAAAAATTCAAACAGCACTCTTTACTTTCCCCCTGTACATGCTAGAATTATGAGAAGTCAACTGCATATCAAAGCAGAACTGACTTCGGTGATAAACTTGTACTACTAGATAGAAGGCACAAGGAACTCTTGTGAATAACAAGAAATATTCTGCAAAATTTTCTTTTTTTAGGACACTCAATTAGTCACCCACTCAGCTACTTCTTTTGGTACACCAAATCATTGCAGACAACCAAATTCATTTCAAACTGTCATATCGTTGCACAAAGTATTTATGACAAGACGCAAAAACTTTCCACACTATATGCTAGATTCCTTCGGCAATAAAATTGGCTGAGACTTGGACATAGAAGCTGCATCTGGGCATATATGTGAGGTAGCAGTGGAACATGTTATTTCTGGTGGAAAAAAATTACAATCCATTACTAAATAAGTAAATTAATATACATGTTACAATACAATTCTTGAAAGAAATCTCAATTTGCCTTATTCTAAAATTTATTTTTAAGGACATATAGTTCAATAAAAATTCCTTTAACAATAGTTACTGAGCTCTTAATTTATTTTAAAAATAAAACTTAATTCTTCCGAAAGCATTTGAAAATGTTGGTTTCAATGATTTTTTCTTTATCATTAGAAGTATTGAAATTTTTTTTAAAAAAATATTTATAGCAAGAGCAGTATTTTCAAAAGGCAATTTTAAATTGTTTTCATCATTTTCATTTTACATTAATCATTCTTCCCTCTCTTTCTCTTTATAATTATTCTTATTTTTTTTTATCTGATTTAAATATCTGCCTAACAAGAAAAATCATTTAATTGATTTTTGAGTGGTAGTTTTGAGAGATGCCAGCTCAGGTGTCATCCTCGTCACTTGACCAAGATTCGTCGCCAATAATTCAGTTGTTGCTTCTCGTGCAACATCAATTTATGAATTCGGGTAATTCACACCACTAATTTCAAAAATGAATGCAATTGCTGAAATATTTTAAAAATTGTTATTTACTTCTAAGAATAGAAATTAAATTAGGTATCATTATCAAAACAATAACCTACTGCAAATGAAATATAATCTCATACCATATTAAAAGAAAATAATTTAA
Organism: Nephila pilipes; assembly: GCA_019974015.1. Classification (NCBI taxonomy): domain Eukaryota; kingdom Metazoa; phylum Arthropoda; class Arachnida; order Araneae; family Nephilidae; genus Nephila; species Nephila pilipes. The sequence goes on along the minus strand of BMAW01085625.1, from coordinate 118,586 downwards.
AAAATAAGATGAACTAAAGGACAAGAAAGAATTTTTTGAATCATTTTTCACTGATTTGCATAGCTAATACTTATTTATTCAAGAAGTATCTAAATCTAAAGCTTTCAATCATTTTTAAGATGAAAAATACAAAATAATATAAGAAAGTACTAAAATGTTTAAATAGTAAAATATGGTTAAGATTTTATAAAAAAGGAATATATATATATACCCTTATGGTATAAGGAAAATAAAGAAATTTTAATACAGAAAAAGTTTCTTTGGAATAATTCAGTTTTACAATATTTTAAAATCAAAACTTTTAAAGTCACAAATAAAAGTGTTTAAACATATTTGTTATGAGGATAAAACTCTTATAATACAATGTTTTTGAACCTCAGTCTATAAAACTACAAATTATCAAAAGATACAGGTAAAAACTAGTATATAAATAAGAAATTTACCTTTCAACATGCTCATTTGTGTTTCCGGATAAGGAGGCTGAGTTTTATATAAGAATGCTAGCCTTTCTTGAATACAGCTAGCTGATAATCTAGCTTCTGCATCTTGATCCCAGCATTCTTCAATAGTATCACACAAAACACTAATTCCCTAAAATAAATTTGAGAGCCAATATATTATACTAAATACATTTACAAGAATGGAGCATATATACTAGTTACTTCAATATAAATAAAATAAGTTAGAGTTTATGATATTTAGACTGAAATAACAGAAAATATAATATCAAAGAAAATTGATAAATTATGACTTAACTAAAACCAAAAAGAAATTTTGATAATGATTTTATTATTCTGTTCTATAAATTGTTCGAACAAAAGAAGTCAAAACCAAAAGGTCAGATAAATAAATATTTCTTTCTTTCTTTTTTTAAGTAGTAAGTCAATGCACCTACACACAAATTGGATTATGTAATTTAAAAACAAAATGAAGTTTAATTTTACATGTTTCATGATCTGAAATTTATATTTCATAAATGTCAGATTACGAATATTAGTATACTTTTCTGAGTAGCTTTTGTGAAATAAAATTTGTTTTTATACAAAAAATGGCTATATTCATAGTTTTACAGTACAAGACATTTTTAGAAATAGTATTAAATACTTTAAATTACAATTTTAATATGCACATCAAAATTACCGCAATTAGCAATTTAATTGATATTTTAAATTTATGAATTAAATTACATATTCGTATAATGATTAGAAAATTACAATATTATAGCATAAAATAGATAATTAATCATAAGAAACATAACACAGTAAAATTATGAACTTCAGTTTCTAGTCATTTTGTGTGCTTTTTCCTGATGTTTGTAACATATGTATGTACCATTTTACATACATATGTTATTACTGATAAAACTTTGATAATTTATAATAATAACACTCATCATAATCAACGAACAACTTAGAAGATACAAAAATTATAAGCATCTTCTAGAGCTTACTGGATGTTTCCTCCATATTTCTTTAAATACAGGCCTCATTTTCTTTTGTGACACAACTTCTTGCATATCTTCAAGAGTAGGGTGTTGACCAACTGTATCCTCAAATGGCAGCATGTACTGATCCACAGGTCCTTAAAAATACATTAAAGAAAGTTTCAAAAAATTAATAGTTGCAAATGAAATCATACACATGTATCATATAAAAATCATACAATATAAATAACATTTAAAGTAATTTTTTTAACATGAAGTATGATAACAAAGAACGAGGAATGTGAGACTTTCAGTGCTTAAGTTGCTGCTCCTTGCATCTTCAAAGAACAAATGTAATTTGTTTTGAAGTAAACAGAAAAATTGTGGGATGCTAGAAGAAACACCAGAATACATTTTTTTTACCCAATTCAGTCTGACTTGTGGCCAATGTTAGAAAATAGGATTTAATTTAACACAAGGGGAGTTTTAGAAACACTTAAGACTATGCACAAGAAAACAGAGAAAATTATGCCAATTTATTAATCTTTTAAATAATTAGTACTACTTGTATATTTAAATGTAAAATGATTAAAAATGTATACTTTGTGCAAATGATAAGGATTAAATGAATCCACCATCAGCAGTTTTGACAAGGAAAATGTCTTGAATTTAACAAAATTTTATACCTTAAAGCTTAGAATAAGTAATAAAATTGAACTCTTTCCAAATACAGTGAAATGGGGGAGGGGAGAGTCAACACCGATTTTACAATATATTTTTTAAAATAAAAATTGGGAAATAAATATTTTAAAATATCGATAGGTAGTAATTTGAAAAGTTATTTTCACATAAAGAAAAATAAGTGAAGTTGAAAATTCAATAGAAAATTTAAGCTATCAGAAAGTATTATTTCTTCTGAAATCAATACATATTTGTATCCTCATATAAACATAACAGATGCATTTATAACTGTAATAGAAATTAAAATGTAAATACCGAAATTCCACTTCTTTAAAAAATGTTTTTGGAATAAATACTAAAAATGTTTTCGTATTTCCTCATGCAAAATTTCATGTTATGAGAATCCAAAGTAAGCAAAATAATTGAAGAGTCATCTGATACCCTTATTTGACATTTTAATATTTTATATATTTTTATTCTTCATCTAGAAAAAATTTAAATGAAATGAATCAATTTTTTTATAAACTTTCTATAATATGCAATAATTCTGTTACAGTTTGTTCATTGACACAGCTAATAAATAGAAATCTGAAAGTTTATTAATGTTGCACTTAGAAGCAACATGAGGGCTATTGGTAACAGACTTCCTAATTTTAAGCCTTGGTCAAGTGACAAGGACAGCATCTGAATTGGCATCCTCTCTCCATACCATCTAAATAAATGAGCCTTTTCACGACTTCAAGGATTCAATTCTGGTCTTGAGCTCATGACCATGACCATTCGGCTACCCCTGTCATGCTAAGAAATAGGAGTAATTTAAGTCAAAAAAAAAAAAAAGCTAGAGCCTCACAACACCTTTCCTTCCCAAGGTACATCAATTACTATCCTTTGCTTTTTTTTTTTTTTTTAAAAAAAAAAAAAAATCTTTTTCCTTTTAATACCTTTCCTTCCCAAGGTACATCAATTACTATCCTTTGCTTTTTTTTTTTTTTTTTAATCTTCCTATCATTTATCACTGTTTTATAAGTAAAAAAGTGTTTATGACAAAACTAAATAAAGTAATATATATCAGTTTAACACAGTAGAGGTAAGGACTACTGTTAATTTGTTCCACAAGGCCCCAGGGACTGCAAAGAATCTAAAGTATTTTCTTGATAGCCTGTAAACTGCTGTGGCATACAGGAATAGTATGATGAGAAGAACAAATAAATTTGTCCTATCAGTTATCCTTTGCAGAACTTCACCTTCAGGAAAAACATTTAAAAATTCTTAATGAAATCCTCAAATTAAATGCTGCAGCCATTTGTGGGATATCACCAGTACTACTCGCATCAAATGAAAACTGTTGATAATTACCTACTTAATATAAATGAGGTGAACTTCTTTGTGAACTAAAAGGTAAATTGTCATTACGCAATGTTCTTGTGCTCTCTCTATCCGATTTCTTTTCTTTCTTTTTTTTCCCCTTCACAATTTACTTCTATTGAGTTGACTAAATTTCTGAAGTTCTGATGGCTCGAGTTTCAGCAAATTTATATGAATTTTTTTCCAAACGTATAGGGAGATACATTCTCAGGGTCTGAGTATAAAAAATATTTACAAGTTTCATAATATTATGAAGAATGCATACTTCAGAAATGTAAACATATAACAATGAAAATAAGATAATTATATATCAATGCAAATCTATTAAAATTAGATCAGAAAGGACGGTATGAGTACGTAAGTTCAATTACTCTAAAAATTAAAGATATAATAAGCTAAACATTAATGAAATACCTTCAACAGCTGAACACCTGGATAATAACTCCCAAAGAACTAAGCCACAAGCATACATATCTATTCTCAAAAAAGCATCTCGATTAAAATTTATAGCACCTTCCAACACTTCAGGAGCCATATATCTGCGTGTTCCAACCTAGAAAAATTATAATTCACACATAATAATGCTATTAATATCAAAATATTAAACATATATAAACTTTTCAAACAAAAGATTTATATACATAATTTAATATTGTAAAAAAAAGTTATCTGTGCAATATATGTACCAACTACTTTTATTCATATATTACAAATGTGGGCAAAGAAGGCTACCACTAAAAATTTAAATTCATTGATTCTTGTTAAATTCACTAAACAACTAATATTTTAATACAGATTTTATGTTACATTTTTTTTATGTCCAGATATTTCACCATTTTTATTTTGATAGAAATTAACCTGAGTACATTTATACTGCAGGCATCATAAGTGAGTTTGTGCAACATTACAGACAAGTGATTTTAATACAAGGACAAATGCTTTTGGGAGTAATAGCTTAATTAAAAGTTAAAGAACAGAAGAGAAAAATAATCAATATAGAAAGCCACAATAGCAATTTATTACAGTACTGATACATCATTAAAAAAAAATCAAAATTTCTTAAGGAAAAAATTAAAACAAAAAATACTCCATCCCCTAAATCATGGGCAAATAGTTTTTCTAATTGATTTGATCGGGCATGTTTTGAACTTATATGGTTTGCAGCAAATCAGGTTTTAAAGAGAACCCAACTGTGGTCTGTTTGGCAACTTTTACTCTCCAACAGGGTTCATAATTGGCATCCTTGGGTATACACATCTCCCATTAATGCCCCTTGAAAGACTTTCCACCAGGTAAAGATCCAGGTTAATACCTGGCCAAACCATTTTGGTTATTTGATTCTGTATAAACCAAATTTTAGTTGATGAAGAAATGCAGATTGAAGAGCTGCCCTGCTGGAATATCTAGTTATCACTTCCCAGAGTTTTCTCAAATAGAAACAAATGAGTTTGAAGCCCACCCTGATGATTTTAAGAATATTGATGAACTTGTAGGAAATATATTAGCTGGCCATTGAAATAGAATGAGCCCTACACCTTCACAGAACCACCTCCTTGTGAGCGACTAAATGAAGAGCAAGATTTGCATCAGAGATCCAGACAAAATAGGCCTAACCATCTAGGCCATCAATATTGAATTTCTTTTCATCGATGAAGTGAGCAGTTGACCATTCATTCTTTGAATGCATGGGCTCCTTAAGCTCAAAGTTGTCAAACCTATAAATGATATGCTTTGAGCATTCACATCCAATTTGTTTATTTGTAAACAATGATAAAAAGAAGATTTTGATACTGGGATGGCTAGGTGTTAGGTAATTTCCTGGACATGCATTTTTTTATTTGAAGCAGCTCACAAAAGCTATTTTTCTTGCTGTCAAAATGTTCTCTTTGTTCACTTCCTTAATGTGGAAGTATCAAGATATTATATATGCCTTGCTGCACTGCAAGTGCATTTTGCAATTTTCAAAACCCTTTCATTCCTTTTATTAGATGTATCTTAGATCTTCTGTCCCTTGTACCAAACATGAAAGGTTATGTCATACTATATATACTAATAGAAGTGTGCTATGTTTAAACATAGTTTTTCAGATTGGTTCATTAATTGTAACTATGAACATATTCCAGCATACCTTTGAATTGAAAAAAAGGTTAGAAATTAATGGGTGTGCATTATATGCTGGGTATAAAAATGATAAGACTTATTAATAAGGAAAAGATGAGTATAAAATTTTTTAATTTCTATTTGTGTCTATATGCTGCTTATTTAAAAGAAATGATATACCTTATGAACTAAAAAACTTTCATTATCATATAACATTAAAAGTTTATCATACTCATCTTCCGTTATATATTCAGGCACATCATCAAATTCTTTTTCACCTTCACCATCACCGTAACTCTAATCCATAAGCAATCATGTTCTGTTCTATCTAGATTGCTAAATATATTTTTAAATTTCATTCCATGCTTTTACTCACACACTATTTCTAGACTGGCATGATGCACCTGGTCTCCTTTTGTAATTCCCCCCCCCCATCTTATAACATCCATGTATTCCACTGTCATTTTATATTTCCTTTGAATAGTGCACTGCATACACACACCCAAAAGTTGTACTAATTACGTTAATCATCCTGGGATAATTGCTATGTCTGTGTTACTCTTCCAACTATCTGTCTTTATTATCTGATAGACAGGATTTGAACATGTCCCAAACTAAATACTGGGGGTTCTTTAAGGCACCAAGACACTTTTTCCAAACACATCTTATCCACAACTTTAACAACACTTTTATTCATCCATCCTTTCTTAAGAATATGAATGAAAATACCATTTCAGAAATTACATTTCCACATCATATTCCTTTAAAAAATAACCATTTTTACCATCCCCTAAGCAGGAGAGTACTATGATGAAGTGAGATTTTTCAGGACCAGCTGCTTTTACGTGAACTGTTATTGTTCCTTTCATATCAATTGTTTTATTTTGTATCATATCAAACATAACTGGAATTCCATCCATATTTCCAATGCAAAAGTTAATAATTCTTTTGCCTTCCTAGGTCAATAATATACTTTTGGAAATTTGTCAAATTAGTTATCCAAACATTTTGCAAACCTTAGTGAAACTTTTGTTTTTTCTTGTGAAACTAAATTATTTCATGCCTTAAATTGACTACACCAACTACTTTCACTAGATTTCTTTTTTACCTACTTTAAGGGATTTAAGCATATGGTGTGTCTTGATACAACTAATCCATTCTGGCAATTTTCTAGTTTGCTACATTTTTTTTCCTAGTATAGACCATTTCTCATTCCTTTACGCAAAGCATATTTATTCTTTGGCAAATTAAATTATTGTCATTTCATTTTTCTTCCAAACATGCATGGCATTTTCAAACTTGCCAAAGCACAATTTCCATTTTCTTTTGAGAATTGAATGATTCTGTATTTGAAACCAGCACTGTGTTTGTTTCATTTCGCACATCCCATATTTACTACTAAAAGGAACTCTAGATCAAATGGTACTTCAAAGAAAACAAAAGTGATTTAATAAAGTCTTCGGTATTCAATTCAAAATCAAGGCTTCAAATGATAGGAGAAAGAGAAAACACCTCCCTCTTAATTTTGTGAATTCCTTTGTGTAGGAAATGCATTCTTACTCCAAATAAGCCCCCTCCTCATCTTGAAAATTTAGAGACAATTTTGTACACATCTACATTGCATACAACCTCTCCCCCGCTTGCAAAATTATTTACTCCCTCAAACCTTTCCACCACACTTATATTGTTCTTATCGCTCATCAATTTAGAATACCATATGAACCCTGGGAAAATCCCTTGAAGGAATAGCTTCAAAAGATAAGCTCCATGCACATGCATATTTCAGGTTCCTTCGTAAATAAAAGGGTGCGCGTTATATTTTGTGGCAGACAACAGAAAACATTTAAGACTACTGTTTAACCTAAAAGCAACAATTGTTTATGGAACCAATGCATTTTTTTTTAAATATATTACAATGGATGTCAGATTTTAATTTTATTTTCAAAACATTAAGATGATGATTAAAACTTTATTTTTAGAAATTGGTTTGCATTTTTTATTCACTTAAACAGGTTATAAAACTGATGATATTTATCAGATTTTAACACCATCAAATGCCCAATTTTGGTTGTATCAGCTTGTGAGAACTCCACATTGTGAGATATATCAGAAACTTCAAATCGAAACACTGATTCATCTTTAATAATTACATCATTTGAAAAGTACTTGGAATATGTACATTTTCTGATTTTGAACTTGCAATTCAGATTTTTGTAGTAGTCCATATATTTTTGGAACTTTTTTAATACTCTTTTTTTTTTTATTATTAATTCACATTTATCCTTACTGGATAAATGTTCAACTAACAAAATTCTTTACGAAAAAAAGTTTCACTAATTAAATTTCATACCCATAATAATATACATATAATTTATTAACTAAAAAAAATACCATCCTATATATATGTCATTTTTGAGATCTGTTATCATAGTACAGAATATTTATGCCACTACATAATATTTATGCCTTTATATCATAGTACAGAATATTTATGCCACTTTGGTGGATATTCCGTGTATTTCAATGATAGTTTTCCGATCAGCTAAGTGTCCTAATGTTTTTAAAAAAATCTGGTAAAACTTTTGTTCACAGAGAGTAATTTTTGTGGGAGCAGCTTCAGTATTGCCCACCTGCCAAATTTGACGCTATTTTTTTTGGCGCCAAGTATCGTGTTTTGAAAAAGGGTTACCATCAAAATTTCCTACGAAATTCCATGTTCAAAAAATAAGTATACATATTACAAATTTATAGACATTTATAAGGGTACTACAACATGAAGGTGGAAATAAAATGCTGAAATTAAGATTCTTTCTTTTTGTGAGCCTAATAATATTTCAATCATTTCATTCAACTATTAAAGGATTGCTTTGTTCAAAAATTTTTTCTTTCTTTTTCAGTTGAATATGGACATGATTTTTCAGATATATTTGTATTTAGGTACCATTTTTAAAAATGTTCTATATATATATAACACAAGATATTTTACTCATCATATAGAAAACAATTCACAAGATATAGGGAACCTAATTTTTTAATGATAGTATAGTATATTTTCTTTGAAACAATTATAAAACTTCGTAATTTTGGAAATTTAATTTTTTCTTTCTTTTTTTCAAAAATAAAAAATATTTCTTAAAATTTAGGTATTGCTTAGAATGTCATCCAATGGGACGTGGTATGGGTTGCCACGAACTATCATTTATCGCCAAAAATGGGAGATATTTTTTGGCGAAGAATTTGGGAGGGTTATACTAAAGGCTAGTCTTTTTCAGTGCTGCAAACTAATTTATCTATTTTATTTCAATATCATACTTTGAAATTAAAATTTTGTTTACAACATGACCTCTGAAAATATCAAAAACGAAAAAAAGTACAAGACAACAGATTCTTTCAAAAAGGGTGGGTAAAAGATTTTGCCTTTATTGAACACATCAGCAGGTTAAGTTTTATTTGTAAAATTACAATTGTAACCTACAAAGTAAGCAATTTATCCCCTTCGTTGACATTATGAAATAAGTCATATCCACTTTTAAAACTCAATATCTATTGAATTCAAAATTGCATTGAGGAAAAAAAAGAAACTTATATCCTTACACACAGTCCGGTCTTCAAAAGCAACAAGGACTTTTTCTCTTGGCCTTCATTTAGCTGTTTAATCTATATATATAAAAGCGAAATACCACTGACTGACTCATCACGATATCTCTAATACTGTACAACCGATTGACTTGACATTTAGTACAGTTACTCATTTTGCGATGTAGACGCTCACTAAGAATGGATTTTACGGAATTCTTATCCAAAATGTGATTTTCATCCGTTACTCTTTTCTTATCCATTTGTTATGTCATTTTTGACATGACCGACGCCAAACGGAATATATTTTTTTATATGTACATTGTGTATTGCTACCAATTTAAGTTTACTTGGCGAGATTTGCGAGTGTGAAATGGAAAAATATCAAATAATTTAATATTGAAGCGCTGATGGAGGATTGGCAAAATTTTGGTGAAGAGGCTCTTTTTGCGAAATTTCGTGCATGTCGAAAATAGTAAACGCACATATTTAGCAATAGAAAAAAATCAGTTTGGAATCCCACGGTTGGTGAAAGTGCAATTTAGCTCCAAAACTTAGCGGAATTTTGAAAAATACTAAAATGGCGACTTCTTTCGGAGTAGCGCACACGCAAGACAACCCGCTGAGAAGGATGCATTGTAGGTTTATCATATATAATGTAAATGTTGAGCCCCGAAATTCCTACATTTAGAAATTTATCACCAAATATCTTCCACCGCCAAGTCGAAGCATTTCAATGACCTTGCATTGTGAATTTTAAAAAGCTATACTATGGTAACCCCAGTTGATTTCTGCCCGCTTTACTGAGCAAACGATAATTTTTTATTGTTGTGGAACCTAGACGTAAGTTTTAAATTTATGAGAAAAGTATTTTATTATTAATAATGATTGATAAATTACATTTGTGAATCCAAACGCAATCTTACGCAGATATTGAAGTTGGCTTTTAACAAACGAATAAAAACGGTATATTATTCATGTCATTGATAAAAAAAAATTAGTAGTCAAAATATTTATTTTCATTAACTGTAACCTAATGTAAATATTATGCAAAAGTTTTGTTTCTGTATTTTGTCAATTTTTAGTTTTTGGTTTCTAGGAAATAAACGTTTTTGTTTTATTAAATTGGCTGGATATTTTATCGTTTCCAGAATACATAATTATTTTTAATGCTATGATTTTTAAGAGCTATTCTGTCTATTCAATTGCAGTTCAGATATGCTGCCAGCGTAAGAGTTATCCCTTTGCAAAAAGGATAACGTAATACGGGTGACTTTTTGCTAAAATTTTTTATTATATTTTATTTATTTTAGTATTTTTTGTTGAATTTTTAAATAATTTGACTTTAAAAAATTAATTTCGGTTATATTTTTTAACTTGAAAAGTATTTCATTGTAGGTTAATACAAATTGATTTTTCATATTTATTTTTCAGTTATAGTTCTTAATAATGGATGTTGAATATATTTGGATAGATGGAATACCTACTCCTTTCAAATTTTTAAAATTCTTGGCGACGGAGCATGTTTATTTTCTTCTCTGTTTTTGCTGGTGTTCGGTGACATATCGATGGCGTATAAAATGAGAAATATTATTGTTTCTCACGTGTTTAACAGCTGCTGGGATCGGTTTAAATGCTACGTGCACCAGGTATACCGCCTCATATTCTTTATCTGAAGATTGGTACACCAATAATGTTGTTGCGTAATTTAAATCCTCCTAAATTATGTAACGGCACCAGACTCAAAGTGAAAACTCTAAGAAAAAACGTTATAGAAGCGACTATTTTTACAGGAAAGTATGCGGGTGAAAATGTATTCATTCCAAGAATACCACTAATTCCATCAGATTATCATTTTGAATTTAAGCGTTTGCAGTTTCCAGTTCGAGTTTGCTTTGCGATGACTATCAATAAAGCACAAGGACAGAGTTTAAAATTGACTGGTGTAAATTTACAAAGTAACTGTTTTTCACATGGTCAATTTTATGTGGCATGTTCACGTGAAAATCTAATCATCCTTCAACCAGAAAAACGAACGTAGAATGTTGTCTACAGAGAAGTTTTGGAAATGTAGGCATATTATTTCATATTTTTCTTATATTTAACTATTTCTAAAATTAGAATCAGATAAAATAGTAATGAATGTAATAATTAAGATAAATAAATTGATATAATAAAAAATAAAAATGTTGTTGTCATTCTCAAAAATTGCCATGCATACAAAATAAAGATAATAGAAATGTAATACACAAAAAAAAATGATTCAATAGGTTTAAAAAATATATAAAAATCTATTTTTATGTTGGCAATTTTTTTAAACAAAATTTTAAGCATAAAAAAGCTAACAGAAAAGATATTTGACATAATTAAAAAAAATATATATATATGGCCTAAAAAGTTACATTACATAAATATAATAGATGTTGAATATGTTTTAATTTGAAAATTCATTCAGAAAATATTTTTATTTTCATGAAATATAAATAAATAACACCAAGATATCAAACATTTGTACCCAATTTATTTTTCAAAAATTAGTAATTCAATAAAAAATAAATACTGTGATTTTCTTTAATTTAAAAGTTTTCCATTGTTCTTTAAGCTTTTAAAATTATTTAATATACATTAAACAGTTTTAAAGTATACTAAAGATTTGAATAGAATAAAAGTAAAAAAAAAAAAAAAATCAAGCTTTTATTTAAAGATAAAAACTTTTTTAAAATGTAAAATATTAAATTTACAAAAGCTTGAAATGCTTAACTATGATGCCAACTAGGAATTACCCAAAAATTAAATATCAAGGCTGAATTACACTTTATTTTATTTTCAAAAATTATTTCTATATCTTTTAGTCCATTTTTAAATAATAATTTCTTTTTTTTTTTTAAAAAAAAAAAACTTTCATATTTAATTAATTCTTTTTAAAATGAAAATTTAAGACAAAAAAAAGGGTGAGGGGCAATTTTCCCAAGTTATATGTGCGCAAATTTTCAATTCAATTGGACACTCTTAAGCACAAGTCCCTTCCTTCTCCCAAGTCTGTCACTACTTGAGCATATTTGCATAGATGTATAACTTTGATGACACTGCATTGCACTGTCATCAGAGTTATACGTCTATACAAAATTTAATCTCAATCAGATAGGAAGTGGGTTAAAATTAGAGTACTAAATGCAAAGTCCAGGCTTCAAGCTCCTCCCTCAAAGATTGTAACTGCTTGAGCTGATTGTTTTATTGACGTCACAATGAGAAACACGAAAAAAAAGGAAATTGAAACATACCACATAAACACAAATTAAAAATTACCTGACCATGGGTCTCTCCAGTTGGTTTCCCTTGATAAAATATCAACGCTAAGCCAAAATCTGCTATGCATGCAGACATGTCATTCTTAATCAAAACATTTTTACTTTTGAAATCTCTATGGGCAATGGCAGGTTTATATCTTTCTCCTTTTGTTGCAGGAAGTTCCTCGTGTAAATGCATTAAACCTTTTGAAATGGAATCGGCAATGTTAAGCACATCTCCCCAATTTACAAGATTAGCCTGAAAACATGGTATAAAAATAGTAAATATATTTATTTCAAAAATTAGAATAACCACATTTCTAACATAAAAATTTTAGAATTAAAAAAAATTTCCAGAAAATGAAAATAAAATTATTTTCTCAACTGATAATACTCAAAAAAATAAGACTGTTTATTACTTGCATTTGTGACATGTGTATATTATGTCCCAGATTCAGCAAACATACTTATTAAATATCCTAAGCATTTTACTACAATTCAAAAATGTAAAGCCTTTTTTATAATTCCTTTCCTTTTTTTTTTTCAAACATCCTGTGAACCTTGATTTAAAACAAAACTTTACAAACTATCAATTAGTTACACAACTAGTTATACAATCATTCAATAACTATTTTGACTAGTTGATACTTCTGTAATCTAATATACTTTAACTTTAGAACTTATTACTAAACCACTTTTTTCACTTTTACTGATAAATTTCTTCTAGCACTTCTGATTTGTTGCAGACATGCACTTTCTTTCCTTTACTTAATAAGAATGAACTTCTAATTAATAATAACAGTTCTTTTCAATCCTGTTGTGTTTCAATGGTGATCAGCACAATTTACTGATAGCATAACTGGTTGCCTCTGCGAATCACTTAACTGCTGTCTATATTCCTGAGACAAAGATTAGAGAACTGGCTGCAAAACTACAACAATATTTATTAAGAGCTATCTTTACCACATTACTGTGTGATCCCTACTCAATTGCTCTCACACTGAGATTCTCTGCTCAGTGCCCGATATGCTCTGCTCCACTCACAGTTTGGTTTTGATCTGAGGGGGTTGTGTAAGTGCATCTTATACTAGCCCCTTTACAAAATGCCCTGACATAAACAATAGTCTCCAATAGTACAAGTTTAAAATAAACACACAATATCATTATACTAAGTAAAATACTTCATATATCATAAATATTAACTTAACCAATAACATTACAGAATGTCATTACTAAATTGCTCATAAAAAATCTTACTTAAATCATTTCAAAGCATTAATAGTTACACTTTAGCAGATAATTTTCATATACCTTAAACCATTAATTACACAGTTTTGTGATGGATAAAAAATGCAAGGGAATTGATAGCTGAACTTTATGTATTTTTTAACGCTGATTTCAAAAATAACAATGCAAAAGTTTGATCACATCACGTTTTCTTGAAAAATTCAATTTTACAAGGAATTTTATGAACATTTCACAAATTTTTTTTCTCAGCATTGAATAACTTCACTCCGAGGCAAACTTTCATTCTACTGTGGTGAAACATACAGAATATTATTCTGTGACACCTCCCTGTAGCAATCTCTATCTCTACCAATAGTGTTGAGAAAATCCTTATCTCAGATTCTTATCTTGGTTCACTGATCTCTGAGGAACACTAGCTATACGATCACTATCAGCAGTCACTTTTAAAGCTTTATCTGGATTGATTTTGAATGTATTATCTTTCCTAAGACTGAATTCTCTTGATTTTTCTGGAGTCAAAAGAAAAGATATAAAACAGATGTCCGCATGAGGGACTCAGTTTATCTCTCTTTAGCTTACAAGATCGTGTACTTACCATGTACATGAGATATAAAAGATGTCAAAATTTTAAACATCTCAGTGTTTCTTTCATGTATAGAGCTGAGCATGCACTGATATAGTAACAAGTGGAAACAATTTTAACAAAAAAGCTTTTCTCTTGAGCGTTTCGTGAAACATGGCTTTGAGTTCGAGACATTGCAAAAATTTGCCATATGATTTTAGTTACATATACAGTGAATATAGGGTAATTAAAAACCACATGAGGAACATTACAGACTATGTGAGACTACTTTATCTTGTGCATTTTGGCATGATACTAAGAGACTAGGTCAAATCATGGGCTCCTCATAAAGTTTTTGCGGAGTATCTCAATGATCTATGCTTCTGGCTCAAAAGAAAGAAGACTGCTTTATGAGTTGGAATTCCTATGACACGGAAGGAGCCGAAAAATCACTCTGATGATTATTACTTTTGTTCCTGCCATGTTGTGGGCTTAACCACAAAAATCAAAAGCCTATATTTAATCCTGATAACATTCCATTGACCAGATTGCCCCGTTCATCATGGACTTAGTGTGCCTTCAGAGTCTTCAGATTTGATCATCCAAAAGTTTGTGGAGCCACCAACCTATTACTATTATACCACTATGAGGACAAGTCAGCTATTCTGGCAAGGCAAACATGTGCAAATGATGTGAAGCTGAAGTAAACTGTAGTCCTGCTACCGCTATTGAAGGTAGTACTGAAAGCATACAATGAGAGAAGAACTGCATTCTGGGTTCACAGTTTTCTCTTCTGTCTGTCCAACATCTAAATTCTTTTTAATTTTTTTTAAATAAAACATCATTATTGTTGGCATGAGTGTGTTTAGTCTTTTGTGGAAGTTTAATCACCTTCTGATCAGTAGTCAGTCTACTATGGTCACTAATCACATATATATGGTAAATTACAATAAGTTTAAGGCTCCAATACCGAATATAAGCCCCCTGGAGCCAATTAACAACAGCCCTTCTCTCAGGCTGAACTTAATTATCTGACTAGAGATCTTTTTTTGAAATTGTTGGGCCCCAGATTGAATTTAAAAAAAAAAAAAAAAAAAAAAAAAAAAAACTTATTTTGGTCAGAGAATCCTCTTTTTATTGGTACACGAATAGAGAAAAGAATTTATTAAGCCATTTGAGGAAGACAGGAACCTGGTCTATTGTTCAGATGTTCCTGAATTGATGAGCAAATTTAATATCTCCTACAATAAAGATGACAGGAGGCTGTTTATAGATTCATAAAAAAGGAACCTTAAAGCTGTCCTTCATCACAGAAGACAGGATGAATTTGCATTAATTGGACACTTGGTGCATTTAAAAGAACACTATGAAAACCTAGCTCCCCTCCTCAATAAAATAAAATATGCTGACCACAGTTGGACCATTTCCAGTGATTTGAAAGTTATTTCCCTGGATTTTGGTCAACATGGCAGATATACAAATTCCCATGTTTCATTTGTGAGTGGGACATGGGAATTAACATTGGGTCAAAACAGAATAACCTAAAATCAAAATCGTAAGAAGTTAATCATCAAGAATGTGATTCGGAACAGCTTAGTTGAGCCGAACAAGGTATGGTTACCCCCCCCCCCCTCTGCATGCAAAATTGGATTAATGAAGTAGTTTGTCAAGGTTAATCCAAAAGATGAAGCTTGTCACATCAAATACCTGTACAAAAAGTTTCCAGTTTTATTTGATCCTAAGCTGAAATAGGGAATCTTTGTTGAACCAGATTTCTGCAAGCGATAATGAAACTGACTGGCATGACAACAAAGGAAAAAGAAGCTTGGGTTGCCTTAAAGAGTGTCATCAACAAATTTCTGAGTAATTAGAAGAATCTCCCTGGCTATGAAGCAATTGTAATGAATACAGCAGACAAATTTCAAACATTGGGTTGTTCCCTGTAAATGTCAAAATACATTTCTTTCACTCACATGAGGACTTTCCCCCATAAATTTAGGATCAGTCAGTGAAGAACAGAGTGCAAGGATCCAACAAGAATTAAAGATAAGTAATGCAAATATCAAGGAAGATGGGACAAAAACATGCACACTGACTACTGTTGGATGTTAATACGAGATAGGCCTCAGACTGAACATAAAAGAAGAATGTCAAAAAGAAGTTTCAATTGAAAAATAGTATATGTATTTAAGTTTAAATTAACTTAAAGTTTTTGTTTTAACCCCCAAAACATTAATTTTATCTCTGAATATTACATTTCTCCTTGTTTTACACACAAATTCTCATAGACTTCAAAGTCTCAAAACGATTTACACAGAAAAATAAAAAACACAATGCTCAGAATCTCATTAAACCCTAACAAAAATAATCATTTTCTTTTTCAAATAATAAAATCAAAGCAAAACATTCTATGAGCTTATTATTTTGAAAAAATTATTCTACTCTTCATAATAGATCACATAAGCATAAAAACATTTGTTGACATACCTAAGATTACTCATCTTCAATCACATTCAATAATTCTCCAAAATAATCAAATTAAAGAAATTTTTTAAATTCTATGTCTTTAAAAATATTCAAATGTTCTTTGAGAGAATAACTGTTCATTAATTCTTAACAAATATTCCATTTAGATAAAGACTGCTAAATTAATGCAGGACTTAAAACATATAAAATAACTTTCATAATGAGTCACACAAAGATTTAAAAAAAAAAAAAAAAGTCCTACCTAATAGTTCATATTTTTTTTTTATCACTTTCTGGCTAAATAACAAAAAAATTAAATAAAACCTATCTGCTGTTCTCCTCTGATCATTCATTCAGTAACAGTCCTTTTGCTGACGAGATCACTTTATACAGAGTTACCTTTCATTCCTCTGGTCAAAATGACATGGGTAGGGGTTTCTTGGTTCATCCTTTTCTTTGTATTTTAAATGAAGGAGTCTTTCCATTAATACATAAACAGTTTCATCACTCTTCTATAGTTGACTTAAGGTGTTGGTTACACCCCTTTCACAGCTGTGGTCATAAACTGGACATGAGTTCCACCCTTTTGTAATTCCATACTAAAGCCACATTGTTGCTTGTTCAATTCTGGGTGGAAATAGCTCTTTCCCCCTTTATCACCACAAACAAAAGATTGTAATATGTGACTTCCTCTTCAATGGCTGTCCACGGTTGTCCAATCCCTAGTTAATGAAGTGAATGGACATTTTATTCTTGCCTGTAATCAAGTTACCCCCTCCTTCAGGTCAAAAGGAACTCGTCTCATGGTGACCTATTCTCTGGATTGGGGAATCTTGTAGCAATTTTTTTTTCTGTCCACCTTATTGCTTTTCCTTCCTTCAGGTGAAATCAATCCTCTAGCTATGGTACTTATAATTTTTTTTCTTTTGTAAACGGATCTGATATCTTTTATGACATTTCATTCCTTGCAGTAGAATCATTACTTTTCCTTTTAAATTTACGTTTACTTCCTTTCGGGGTGGAAACCTTCTATTCACTCGTTCTTGTCCACCCAATTATTTGTCACAAGACATTCCCTTTTTCCAACTGTTTTGGATTTAGTATGTGATTAATTTTGAAGAGCACTCATTCCGATTTCTTCTTTCATTCAATTAAAATATGTTTCCTTTCTTACTTTCTCTAGTTGGTTTGGAACATTAGTAATATCTTCTCTAGATTTTAATTTGCCTTTTTAATACTGATTCCTCTCTATGTCCAATGGAAACATTTTTATCTGTGACATCCTTTTTTTCTCAATATTCTCCTCAAATCTCCACCAGTTTTGTCTTTAACTCTTTCTCTTGTTTTTCAATCTGCCTTTCTTTTTTCCTTCATTTAATGTATAGGTTTTATTCCACAATTCTTCTAATTAACTTAACAGAAAATGTTCATTCTTCTTGCCATTAAGTAGCACCTCTAGAACTGATAGAGTTTCTTCGTTTCTCTCATAATTACATCTCATTCCCTTATAACTTGAGATAACCTTTTATTTTCTTCTTGTATTTCAGATAATAATTAAATTTTTTTTCTGATTTTCTTCTTTCACACTGATAAGTTCACTTGGAGTAATTTCAACTGCTTTTGATTCAATACATGGCGTCACTTCATTTAAATTTGTAAATGGGCAATCCTTCATATACCCAATGTGCCACTCTTCAATGATCCTTACGGAAGCAATAAGGGGTAAGTCTAAAAAAAAAAAAGGATGCCCAACCAACAAATTAATTGGCTGAGTCGAGTCTAGGACAACTAAAACATGCATATTATTTCCTAAAACATCTTCAATCCAAAGATCTACTATTGTCACACCTAAACTTCGAAGGATTGGGCTTAAATGATTATCAAATGTATAGAGATCCTGTTCCAAGTTTTGTGAAATTGATTCTTTAAGTAAACAACTTGAAGATCCCATATTCAGCAGAGCAGTGATCCTATGGTCATTTATGATTGCAGGTTTCTGATACATATGGGGGGAGGGGAATTCTTATTCATAAACATTAAAAGTACTCATTCTGGTCTCACTTTTATTTCCTGTGCAATATATTTAGCAATGTCCTAATTTTCCACATAATGAGTATGAAAAAGGACAGACCAAAATTATTGTAAAAAAACATTCTATTTCTCCTCTGAGCTTTCATCTTCAATTTCCTAGAATAAGACTTCTTTCCTTAGCTCTTTGCTTATCCCTTTCTTTTCCACACTGCCTAACCATTTCTTCCTTTTCTTTTCACCATTGCTTATCCCTTTCTAGCTTTGTTCTCTTTTAATCCTGTCTTTACTTATCCTCTTGAAGCATCCTTCTGTGAAATCTTTGTAGTATTCATTATTCAATATATTTGCTTCCATTTTTTCTAGGGAGTGCCTAGTATTCATTATTCAATAGATCTGCTTCCATTTTTTTCTAGAGAGTGCCTAGAGGAAATTTCTTGCCAATTTCCGCCACTCATGCTACCAGGTTGTATTTCAAATCTTTTAAGAGGAGTAGCATTTTTACAACTATCTTACTATACTTACTATACTTATCTACTTTGTTATTCAAAACAAATAGTTTCCATAACAAATCACTTCCAATTGCATAAGGGAAAATGAAAATTATTTAACTTCTTTTTCAATTGCTTTTCACAGTCTATAATTAAGTAACTCTCACAATGCAAACTTTTTGCTTCTTTCACAGTTCATTCTACAGTCCATAGTTGCGTAAATCTAATGTGACCAATTTTTTTTACAATGAAAAGGAAAGCAATAAAATTTAATAATGAAAAAGAGGATGAAAAATTTAAGAAAAAAATTTTTTTTTTAATAAATCAAACATTTTATTAATTCAAACAAAAATACACTAATTATACTTACACCCCTTTTAATTATTTCATTTACCAAGTATTTTTTTCATTGAAGGAATATTTTTTGTCTCAGAAATTTCGGAGCAAGAAATATCCTTCATACTGAATTTTATGTTAAATGCTGCAGCTAGGATATCAACATTCAATCTTGATTTCTTCCTAGTCCAAAAATTATTATCAATGGAAAAAAACCTTTCAACGGCCGTATTAGTTCCAGGGTAGCACAACATAATTCCAACAAGAATAATTAAATTTTCATATGGAATGTGTTTATTATTAAAATGGTTAAATATTTCCACTCATCTTTTATCAATTTCAACATGTTGATCTCCCCATTGATCTAATTTATCAGAATTTAAAATTACATTCAGTCTGCGAGTGTCTTCAAACAGACAATTATCATCAATTTTAATATCAGGCATTTCTTTCAATAAAAACTTCACACAATTTTCAATATCTGCCAAATTTACCCCCAATGAAGTCAAAAAATACCATTGAAAACTTATTTCCTGTGATCCTTGTTTCAGACCCTTCTTCAACATGTTTGGTAAAAATTATGCACTCCTTTGGTGCACTTTCCCCCTTATGCCCGGATTTGATTCCTCAAAGTTTGACAATTCTCTTCACTTTTCATTATTAAAGGAATAAATTTTTCTTTAAATTGTGATTTACATTGCAGGACAAAATCGTTCAAAATAAGACTAACTTCTGTAGCCAAAATATGTTCACCTTGAATCGTTTTATGGAAAATAGATGCCCGATTAGGTACAAAATACATTAATATCTTGATAATTCATAATTGAAAAAAGATTCAAGAATTTTTGGACATTTGTTTAAACTAAAAAATATGATTGAAGAAGCTCAAATAATTGTAAAATACGCTGTATAGCAAGTGTTAGAATGAGTCATCTAACTTTTGAATATTCTAAAAGTTTTTTGTATTCAACATTTGCTTAACATCTTGGCACAGCATCTCTGAATATAGAGATTAACAGATTAGTTTTAAAATTTCAAAAAGGAGAACACTTTCAAGGAAGGACAGAACCTACAAAAGGAGGATGATTGGTCACCTTAGTAAATCTCACAACACACTAAAAATATCTTTTTTTTTCTTTCTTTCAGTACGCAGTGCTGGCAGATTGGTATCCTACAAAATACATATTTTTTGTTTCTTTCACAGCTCTAGTAGATTAATATCCCACAACACACAACTTTGCCTCCTTCCTTTCCATATGCAGTCCTGGTAGGTTGATATCCTACAAAGCACATCTCTTTTAGTTTCATTCAGTTCACAGTCCTGGTACATTGATATCTCTCTTCTGAATGTAATATTCTAATATACTAATACTTTTTGATTTTAACTTTTAAAGCTTACCACAAAAACACTTTCTTCACTTTTACTGATTAACTTCTTCAGCCACTTCTGATTTGTTATAGATACGCACTTTCTTTCCTTTACTTAATAATAACGATTTCAATCTTCAAAATATTTGTTTTTGCAATGTTGGGAAATTATCACAATAAATCACAGAATTGTATTGTGTAATTCAAGGTATTTATATGTAGTAGCGTAGAAAAAATACTTATAAAAATGCTTAATAAATCTAACATGAATAGATACCAACAAACATAAAACCATCAAACTACCATTAATTTCTGAAACCATAACACTGTTGCCACTCATTGGTAGCTAAATTTTACAAATCCAAGATAATATATTAAGAGGTTTCATTTTCAACATTCTTCCACCAAGTTCAATTTTTTGAATTATTGATTTAGCAGATTGGAGTTTGCATGGTGTACACTTATGAATTACTTCTCCAATTATTCTTCGGCCCCAAGGAATTCAGGGTCATTCCCGTAACTGGGTTAATGTTGCTTGTACACCACGATATTTCATCATTTTGTGAAAATGTTCCATCATTTACCGGAAAATAGGGTGATCTGGAAAAACTATTGAACACTGAATCTCATCTGCATCATCACCCAAAATGAGTGTAGTTTAGAACTTTTATCCTTAAATTTGTATTAGCAATCACAGTTTTCTATCTTTCTAAAAGTGCTTTGGCCGAGAGTGTAATCTTGGTAGATGGCCAAAATTCCTCATCTTCACATAACCATGTTGGGCTTCACTCCACTGGCTTTCCAAAAGTTGTAACCAGCTACAAGAATGTGATGGCAAATCGGCAAGATACATTTCCCCTGGTACGTGTCTCAAATTCTGCACATTTGTTAGTATTCTCACTTCCTTAACCCTATTTCCTACAAAAGTGTTCCATGGTTCATTATTTACTATCCAGTTTAATACTATCATGGAATCTGCCCAGTAGTACATGCTCAATTGTAGTTTCAAAGCTTCACGAATTGTTGCTCCTTGTTTTGGCTCCAATAATAGCTCCTAAAAGCTTTAGGCGTGGTATCGTAGGCCTTTGTATAAGTGCTTAACTAGCCTTGGCAGTCACTAATTGAATAAATACAATGTAAATATACACAACAGGCATAAGCATAAGATATGTTAACTAGCATTTTCAGGTTTTCACATTCTCTGTGGAAAAGTACATTTCTCAATTAGATCAACATTTTTAGCCCATTTTTTGTAACGCAGTTGAAGTTCCAAGGTTAATACCATGCCCCAACTTATTTCACAGTGCCATGCTTCCTGGAGAAGTAATTTAAGCAATAGCATTGCTGGAGAAGTAAACCCAATGGGATCATAAACACTAATGATAATAGAAAGCAGTTTTCCTTTTGTTAAATGTTCTGTTTCATTCTTTAGATCAGCTGATAGAACACAATAAAGTTCATCAGTATGTACATTCCATTTTAACCCTAATACCATTTGATCAACTACATCTTGAATTCCACTAAATGACTAACAGCGTAATTCGAAACATCCTTCTTTCATTATATATTGTGCTTGAGTTTTTAGTTCTGCCAATTAACTTTCAACCTCAACACTGGTAACTAAAGGATCAATGTAAAAGCCCTCTTTAAATTTTTGGATAGCATTTAATACGTTTTTGCTATGAAATTTCTCCGAATTAAGATGATGAATAATGGTACTAAATGCTACCATTATTTACCAACTTAATTCGGAGAAACGGACTTGATAACATTCCAAAAACTACTAGACAAAGTCTGTAAAACTTCTGTTTTGTACATTCTCTGTTTTCCCACCATAAGAATCTTAAAACATTTCAAACTTTTAGAGTTACATTTAAGTGAAGAAAAGCTTGCTTGATATCAGCTGTAACTCCAATGCTACCATGACAAAATATGTTAAGAAGTGGAGGAATCTGTTGGATTAAACTTGGTCCCACACTAAGGCACTCATTTAATGATGCATACCCAGGTTGCTTAAATAAAGTATTGAAAACTGGACGAATCTTGGTGAATCTTGGTTGTTGCATTTGAAAGCTTTATAAACGTGCGATGTAGAAGATAATGACTTAACTTAGAAAGTTCATTTTGAGAAACAGTCTTTATTAAACCTTTCTTCTGCCATTGATGGAATACAGTATCATAAGAATCAAAGATATTTTCTTTATTAAGATGTTTTGTAATGGAACAGAATCTTAATCTGGCTTTATCGTAGTCATCATAGAGCAGAGGGTGCCCAGCTAACCAAGGTAATGCTACTTCTTATTGTTGATCTTTATTACGTTTAATGCTTTCTCCAAAGTGATTTAAAGTTTATTCATCCAGGAGCTTCGTAGATTTTCTCTCAATAGGATCAGATATACCAAGAGAATCTAGATCCCACATATCTGGTATAGAAAAATTCTGCAAACTCAGTGATACAATAGTTATAAATGTGCTTTTCTTTTGAGAACCTAAAACACACCATCTGAGCTTAGTTTCAATAGCTGAAATGTCAGATTATAAAACTTCAATATGGCCTGTTAAACTTTTCCCAAGAACATCAGCACCGAGTAACAGTCTTCTTGGTGGATTCTCTTCAGTAATATGAGTCAACTCATTTTCACGTAATTTAAGTTCATTAATCAAATTTTCTGTGCCACTGTCTACTATAAAACCGTAATTCCGATTTTTTTGGACTTCACAAATAGTCAGAACTTGCAGCAATCATGTTGTGTTGCAGCGGAGCTTGTTGCTTTTTTCTACTTCAGTCTGAAATTTCCATTGGCAAGGTTGTTTGCACCCAGAAAGCATTTTTTACAGAATTTGTTATGGTAGTAGTACTTGCCATTGGGTTAAATCTCATTTTTGATGAGTCTCTATTTTTGTTCCGATTACCACTGGAACTTTGTGATCAGCCTATTCGATTGCTCATACTCGCCACCTGCAGTTCTAGAGCAGATATCTTGTTTAGGAGTTTGCCCATCAAGCAAGAGTTAGGAGAGCACATTGAGAAGTACAGTGCGAGGATTTATTTCCAAAATGTTATCTGCCATAGTAGCTAGCTTGTCCAGGTTTTCATCACTGATGACGAGCACATGTTTCATAGCACTTTGTTAGTAGGCAAAGAATCATCCAACCACCTCATTTTTCGAAGTAGCTGACTTGGCTTCACATCACCAAGTTCTAAGCCAATGAGAAAGGGCTTAATTTTCTGTGTTTAACTTTCTCAAAAGGTTAGTAGTAATCTCTCCTTAGCTGCCATATACTTCTGAAAACCAGGTTCTTTGATGATATCCCAAATATTCTCCATGTAACGAGATTCCAGTTGGTTGGCAATATAATTAAATTTAATTTCCTAGATCATTATGCTGTTAGTGGTGAATTGGGCTTCAACTTGGAAAAACAACAATTCGATTTTTTTTTAAAAATCCAAAATGAAAGAATTTTTATTGTTGCATAGCTTGACAATGTTTTCCGTTATAGTCTTGTTAGAAGCCATATTCTTTAGTAGTAAAAAAAAATTTCTTTACATTACGTGCAGTGACAACAAAATGAATGGCTATGAAAATTGAATTATTTATTGTAGCATCATAGTAGGCTTAAGAGATAAAAAATGTTCTGAGCAACAACATCTTTACATTACAGTCAGTTGTGCAGTTAACACATATAAGAATCAATATGCATTTGTATATAATTATAAAGATCGTTAATATGAATTAATTTTTAATTCTATTTACATTACATATCTTTTCATAATTATTTACTTACTTTTATTTTAAATTAAAATTTTACATATTATTGTTGATAAATACATTAATGCATGTAACACATCGATCAATAACTCCCGAGTCTAAAATTGAAAACATTTTTTTTGCACACACACAAATTACATATGGAGGCTTTCAGCATATGATTTAAAAAGTTGTTGTTTTAAAAGTTTAATAAAACATACAGCACCAAGAGTCATCATTACAGACTGAGGGCAAGTGTTTCAATCAAAAATAGTTAATTACCTCTGTAATGTTACCCACTGAATGACAACTGCTTGCCATTCAAAAACTAATGAACTACCAGTGAGCTTTAATAAGACATTAACAGATATGCTGTCTATGTACGTCCAGAAGAAAGATTGGAATGAAATAATACAATCCGTTATTTTTGCATGCAACCCTGCAAAGCAGTACATGCCTGAATTCACAGTTTTATGTGATGCATAGGCATGAAGCTGACACAACATTCACAATGAAGAGAGAGAAAGAGACTACACTACAAGATTACTATTACGATTAGATTACGATGACTATCTGATATAACATATCACGTTCAAGACTTTGATCTCAGTTCACGACGCTAATGGACAATAGATAGTAGTATATTAATGGTACATGCTCTTTGAATGAAGACTTACTATGATCCCAATCATGCACACATCCAGTTTCCAGATAATTTCACTTCTTCTGACATGCTATATCTTACAAGAAGTTCATCCAGTTGCCTCAAAAGGCTGACATCATGAATGAGAGCTCTACCACAAAATTCTTAAATTACTTTTTTGTAAGGGGAGAGCAATGCAACAAAACTCACAAGCACTTATGGTGCCAAGGTAAAACACTCATCTACAAATCCAGAGTTCCCAGGTTTAAAACCCAATGCTGACAACATTAAAAATTCATGTAAAAGTTTAATTAAATTATTTTCTGTTTTTCATTATGATTTCTGAAACCTTACAGATATTTTATGTTTCTGGAGCAGTTATCTGGAATATTTCACTTTTATACATAACATCATGACAGTTCTGAGCCAAGTGTAACTGCTCTCAATTTGTTGATAAACCATGTTATTTAAATATCTATTATGTCTTTAATTCAATCAGCTCTAATATCTAAACGACAATATTGCAAGATAAATTTTTTTGTTACCTAGTAGTACACAAATAAATTCCTAATCAAATGACTGCAACATTCAGTGCAAGACTGCTACACCAACACATTTTAATACACTGAAATTGTAATTCCTTTACCTATGTATGCATTTTACACAATTTAAATGAAAACAGGTTTTATATATGGCTTTGATATTTATAAATAGTACACATATACATACATTTAAAAACATATTCAATAAACAGCAGTGAAATATTATTAAAAATAAATACCTTAAGATAATCGCACAGAGAACCCTTTTCATGGTATGAAGAAATTAACCAATATTCAACTTGGAACTGATCACCTCGTTTTTCAACACCAAGAAAGTTTAAAATATTATCATGCTTCATTTGTGGCAACAAATAAATTTCTTGTTCCACAATCCATGAATTCTTATCCTACAAAGGAGATAAAACAATTTAAAAATTTTATAAACAATTTATTACAGAATTAATAAAACAATATCGGTAACAAATACCTGTTGTGGAAATATCTTGACAGCAACAGGCTCATTATTTATCATTGCTTTCCATACAGCACCAAATCTACCTTGAGCTTTCACTTCAAGAAGCTGCACTGGACGAAGTCCCAGTAATGGCGATGGAGGTGGAAGAGGAGAGGGATCAGTAGTTGGCAACTCATTGAAGAGAGCCATTTTATGTCGACGATATACCCAATAACCAATAGCTACAACAACAGTAATGGTAATGAAAGGCAGCATTGTAAACAACAGAATATTACGAATCTGCCGACTACTTGAGGCCATACGAATAGGTGCAGCTGTGCTTGTCTTAGCAGCTGAAAAAAATATAATGACCAGATAAACTTTCAGATATAAAACCATTCAATTAAAATACTTGTTCACATTTAAAAAAAAAACACATACAGTTTAAGAATCATATATTTTAATCTCAAAAAATCATCCCAGGAGTTAACATTTACCAAAAATGCATATATTCAATAAAGAATCCTCAAATTACTTAATCCTTTAGTTGTGAATTTGTTTAAATATCATTTCTTTGCCAATAACATTGCTAAAATATGTTTGTCTATACAATACAAATAAAAGGAAAATCAACATTATAAAAATTTTACAGAGCAGAAGATTATTTATGAATTATGAATTTATTAGCTTTAATTGTTCATATAAAATTTACAATTCAATATAGACACATGGACATAATAAACTTATAGATATTAATTAAAAAGGAAATGCAAAATGAATACATTGAGCCCTTATTATGCTTTTGCAGGAAAGATTACTTATCCAACAGTAACAATAAATGCACATTAAAATAAAAGCAAATTCACACATTCAATTATAATATGCAATTATGTAAAATGAACACACAGCTTTTTAAACCGATATTGCACATTTAAACTACCCACACAATTGTTTTAGAAACAGAGCAATGTAGGAACTTCATGCAGAAGACATAGTGTGTCTGTACTTTTTTTTTTATTAAAATTTCATTTT
This sequence comes from Nephila pilipes, assembly GCA_019974015.1. Classification (NCBI taxonomy): domain Eukaryota; kingdom Metazoa; phylum Arthropoda; class Arachnida; order Araneae; family Nephilidae; genus Nephila; species Nephila pilipes. Next base: position 91,235 of record BMAW01085625.1, on the reverse strand, counting down.
AAATAATTTTTAGGCCAAATGTAAATATAAAAGATATAAATATTTATGACAAAAAGTTACCACAATATCATAAGAACTTTATCTAGCCTGATAATGATATTTGTTAATAAAAATAAGTCTATTTAAGATGCATTAGTAAATTATCGGAGCTCACTTTTGCTCCATTCCATACACAGTCTCTCTCTCATCTATTGGCACACCTAGTAATACACTTCTCCCCCACAGGATAAAAGATTGGGGAAAATGAAATAACAAACATGACAGAAAATACCAAACAAAAAAAAATTGTGCAAAATGAAGGAGAAATTTAACACTAATTTTAAAAAAAATAAGCATTAAAATGTTCATAAAGCAACCCAGAAAGATGCAATATAAAATAATAGCAATAATCATAATTTTAAAGAAAAGAGCAACTTCCTATTCCATATAAAGAAAAATCAAAACAGAACAATCAATGAACATATTTTTTTGCTCCAAGATACTTTCTTTCTTTTTACATAATCATAAATCATACTCTCTTATGATATTGTATCATCAAAAGTTATTTATAGAACTGTGTGTTCATATATTGTTACAAATCTGAGATGACACTTCCCTGCCTGTGCTGTGAATTGCAAAATCTGAAACTGCTAAAAGACATTTAGCAGATAAGTACTTTCAAAATCTTTATAACTACTATTATTTTCATTTCAGTTAAAACATTTATTAAGAAGTAAAAGCAGAAAATTGTCTTTCTTTTCCTAAACATATTTTTATTAATATTATTTGTTCATTATTTATATAATAGGAGATGATCAAGTGTATATCTGTTGGAATCTGGCAATGGTTTAAAAATGACTAGGTTTCTTTTTAGTAACAAAGTTGTCATCGTAACTTCGAAACGCTTGGAGTATAATTTTTAAACGTAAAAATGTCAGATACTATAATTGAATTAATGTCAAGCTATATTTGAAGAATGTCAAGCTATATTGGAAGCTTAAGCAATCGGGTAGATTGCTAGAAAGGAAACAACATTGTGGCAACCCAGACGTGACTGAAGATTTAAAAAGGTCAGCAAAATACATTTTCACTTTCACTGCTTTCGTTTCGCATTATGGAATATTTGTTAAAAAGGCATAGTCCAGTTAGAACAAATTTTACAAAATGTTTTAATGCATTAATAATGGCTTTGAATGAAGAAAAATTAAAGATGATATTGAGGTAAAACTTTGTTCTCTCCAAAGTATTGCTAGAAATTTGGTTGAATTTGATGATAGAATATGTAAAGCATTAGTAGATGCTACAGCTGAAGAATACGAAAAAATTGAAAGATACAGTGAAAAATTAGATGTCATAAGAATTCGTGTAAAGAGATGGAATCAGTTAATGAAGGGAAAGCCAAATTAAAACTTCCCAAAATAGAATTAATCAAATTTGGTGGTAAAGTTAAAGATCAGTTTAGTTTTTTGAGCCAATTTTACAGAATTCATGAGGATGTTGGAATTGGCAATGAAGTGAAATTTCCATATCTCATACAGAGTACAATAATAGGCAGTAGAGTGCAGGAAATCATTGATAGTTATCTGCCGACTACAAAAAATTATGCCAAGTTGTTGACAGCCTTAAGACTAAATTTGGCCATGAAGAAATTCTAGTTGAATATTATGTCAGAGAATTACTTTCATTGGTAGTAAAAAATACTGTAAATATGAATTCAAAATTGAATCTAATGCAACTTTATGATAAAATGGAGTCATATTTAAGGTTGCTGGAGTCAATTGGTGCAACTACTGAAAAATACGCTGCTATGCTTTTACCACTAGAGGATTCATGCATTCCTGAAAATTTATTGAGAAATCCAGTGATAAACAAAGTAGACGGAAAAAATTCTTATGGCGATAAATTGGCACAACTGTTATTTCTCCAAATGGATGTTGAATGGGCTTGGTTTTATTAACGTTGGATTAGAAGCTACACGAGGGCTATTGGGGATGAACCTTGTAATTTTGAACCTTGGTGAAGTGACGAGGATGACACATGAGCTGGCATCTCCTCTCCTCACCATGCCAACAGGAGGACTTTGGGCCCTGACAGATTTAACATGCATTAGCCCTGGCTACATAGAAATGTTGAATTGGAAGAAAGGATTTTATTGGCAAAATCAGGCTTCAATTCCACAGAAACTCAGAAACAGAGTAAAAATTACCGAGAAATTGAAAGTCATGCTCCCACAGCTGATTTGGTTTATGGAGCAAAAACTTTGAAGTCATGTTTATTTTATGGAAAAGTCCATAATTATCAAGACTGTTTTGAAGCACAAAAAAATGTCTTTTGAAGGAAAAAAAAAAGATATTTTAAAAAAAGAATATGGCTTGCTTTACCTGTTTAAAGGTTGGATAAATCTTTAGAAAATGCAAATCTATCATTAAATGTAGGATTTGTCAGAAAAAACATAGGACAGTTGTGTGTCCTGAAAAGTCCAATAATGCAAAACCTAACACTACAGAAGATCCTAGCACTGATGGAAATACAGTGTTATTAAATCAAAAGCGAAACTGCAATTCTTTTGCAAACACGATTAGTATTAATTGAGGCAGATGGAAGTAAAATGATAAGTGCTTTATTTGATACAGGATCGCAAAGATTATATGTTTTAAGGTCTACAATTAATTAAATGAAAATAACTACAAAATGAAGTGAAAATTCAACGTATGTAGTATTTGGTGCTAGTTCCAAGAAGAAACATAATTGGTATGAACTGTCAGTGAGCAATTTAAAAAAATATTATTTTTGTAAGATACAAGTTTTGGATCAGGAGATTATTTGTGGTTATATTTCTAGCATACAAAAGGGTCCATGGATCAGGGAGCTACAAAATAGAGCTATCCAATTCACTGTTTTTGGAAAAAGCTTGATGCCTATAGAGTTGTAGATAGGACCTGATTACGCTGGAAATCTTATCACAGGAAATTGTCCCTGCCATCTGGTTTAATTGCTGTTGAAACCTATTTGGGTTGGAGTGAAATGGGGAAACCAAAGGCTGACTTCAACAAAAACTCCTTTGTATCTCTTTTTGTACAAAGTAATAATATTTCAGACCTGTGGAAACTAGAAACTATTGATAAAATGGATGCATGTGAGAATGATAACTCAAAAGATTTAGTTTTAGTTTTTATTAATGTCGCACTAGAAGCAACATGAGGGCTATTGGCGACGGACCTTGTAATTTTGAACCACGGTCAAGTGACGAGGACGACACCTGAGCTGGCACCTCCCTCTCCTAACATCCACACCACATCAATGGGAGGACTTTGGGCCCCAAACAGATTTAGCATGCATCAGCCCCGGCTACGCTGCAGGTCTTTGGCGGTCAAGGATCGAACCATGACCACTAGTCTACCGCGTTGCTCTCAAAAGATTTAGAAAGTAAAGCTTTTGATTATTTTTCCAAGGTGTGTAAAAATTGATGAAGATGGAAGATGTAAGGTCAAACTTCCCCGGATGCACAGTCTAGATGCATTACATACGAACAGAGATACTGCTGGGAAAAGGCTCGTTTCCAATAGCATGAAGTTGTTAAAAAGCAATCGATTCCAATGTTATTATGATGTCTTTGAAGTAGAGGAAGAAAGAAGATTCTGGTGATGGTATTTTAGAATGATTCTACCACCAAAGTAAGGCCAGTTTTTTATGCTCCCCGAGAGTCAAGAGGTAATCTCTCATTGAATGAATGTTTGATGAAGAGTCCAAATTTATTGGATGTAATACCTTCAGTACTTAAGACATTTTGGAAGAAAGCATTTGGCATTGTAATCAGACATTAAAAAGGCATTTCTTTAGATATCTGTTGCTAAGGGAGATCAAAAATACTAGAAATTTCTGTAGTGGAAGAATAAAACCCAAGATTTTACTAGAGTTTATCAGCATGCCAGAATAGTTTTTGGCCTAAATTGCAGCCCCTTTTTATTGCATGCCGTCATCCATCATCATTTGGACCCGTACTTATCTACTTCTTATCATGATACTGCTGTGAAGTTAAAGAATTCATTCTATGTCGACCATTGCATCACTTCGGTACATTCAGATCAGGAACTGTATCACTTTATTAAAGATTCAATCTAGCTGATGGCACTGGCCAAGCTTGACCTTAGAGGTTGGGGATTCACAGGAGAAGCCAATTTTATTACAAGATCCATAACCAACTCCTGTTTTAAGATTTTTGAGGGAAGTCAGAAGATGAGCATTTTTGTGATAATTTCTTAGAGGAAATGCCTCCAGACACAATTACTAGGTGTGTAATTTTATGTTATGCTAAAAGTGTTTTTGATCCAATTGGTTTTTACTAGCCCAATCTTTTTGCAACCTAAGATACCAATACAAGAGAGATGACAATCGAAAATGAGTTGGGATTTAGAAGTATCCACGGATATGAAGGAAAAATTTCTTAAATGGATATGAAATGTTACATCTCGTGAAAACTTTGTGAAATTTTTTTATTAGCAATGTATCTTCCTTTACCTTTCACATATTTTGTGATGCTAGTGGCATTCCATATGCAGCAGTTGCATTCCTCTGATGCCAATCAGTTCATGAAACCTCTACAACTACTAGTTTCTAAGCTAAAAATAGCTCCATTAAGACCCATTACTATACCAAGACTGGAGCCGCTTGGCTGTTACATTAGTGCAAGACTCTCAAAATTTGTACACCAGAGTTTTAAAAACATGGTAAATGTGAAAACACAGTTTTGGGCCGACTCCGCCACATCTCTTCACTGGATTAAATTAGACGAACCTTAGAGCGTTTTTGTCCGCAATTGAGTGAAAGAAATTCGAAAAATGTCAAATATTGATGACTGGAGACATATCCTGGAACCATTAAACACTACCGATTTGCCTTCTTGTGGATGCTCCGTTTTGAAGCTTGTAAATGTTGGGAGGGACTCACATTACCACTCTTACATGAGGATCTGTGGCAAGAATCAAATAATCCTATTAATCCGAAGAGATTGTCTCCATAGAAAAATGTGGCAAATCAATTAGTCTTGTAAACAACTTTTCTGTTACTGCAAATCTTTCTTTCGGTTTTCCAACTACACCAAAATCATTAGAATTGTGGGGTGGATCTCAAGATTTCAGCACAATTCTAAGACCGTTAAAGAACGTAAAAAAAGAGGGATGTTTGACAACATTTGAAATAAATGAGACAGAAAAAAAAAAAAAATGTTCAGATTATTCAAAAAAACTTTCAAAGAAGAATCAGTTAAAGGCTTGAAGACCCTCAATGTCTTTAGAGATGAGGAATATTTTAAGGATTAAAACAAAGCTAACCGAGGATAACTTACAAAATTTTAGGTAACCCATTCTTCTTTCAGGAAAACATAGGTTAGTAGAGCTTTTCGTCACAGAAGCTCATTTGGAATACTCTCATGCTGGAGTACAGATTCTATTGTCAAAATTGAGAAAAAACTTCTGGGTTATAAAATGATAGAACCATTCACAGAGAAATTAACAAATGTTTAAGAAGCAAGAGAAACAATTCCAGGAACATAGAGACGCAACCTGTTGGTTTGCCTCATGACAGAGTAGAAGAATCCTCTGTGTTTGAAGTGAGTGGGGTGGACTCGGCTAGACCACTTATTCTAAATGGAGGGGTAAAATGTTTGATAATTCTTTTCACCTGTGCAATGTATCGTGCAGTACATCTCAGACTGGTCCTATCATTTACTACTATATCTTTTCTCCTTTGTTTTCGGTGGTTCATAGCCAGATGAAGCCGACCTAAGGTTATCTACAGCGATAATGGAACTAACTTTGTAGGTGTCTGAAATATCAACAAAGCCTTAAACAACACTTAAACAGATTCCAACGTGAATACTTAGGCATTTTATTACAACCACGAAAGAGAAGAAATTATCATGAAGTACAACCTGAAGAAATAGTCTTAATTGAAGATGATTCAAAGAAAAGGTTACTTTGGCCAATGGTTAAAGTTCATCCAGGTAAGGATAAAACAGTTTGAGTAGCACGATTGAAAACACTAAGTGGTGAGGTTGTACATTCCATTTAGCGGATTTATCCTCTAGAGATAAAAAACACGGATAATGAAGGCCATCTTCGTGGGAAACCTCTCACAACAAAAAGTGGTAGAACTGTAAAAGTACTCAAGATTTTTGAACACTTGAACATTTCAAATTATCTTATATCCCTTTGGCTAACATTATAATACTGTTTATTTAGCTTATTTACAATTTGATTATTAACATATAATAAAAGGTGAGAGTATCCGGCAAATTGCAAAATCATAAACTGCTAAAAGACAATTAGCAGATGTGTTCTTTAAACATCATTATAACTATTATTATTTTAATTTCAGTTAATGGTTTATTAAGAAGTAAAAGCAGCATCCTAGATTTTAAATGATTATTCTAATGAGTTTTTCAGCTGAAATGGTTAGTCTCAACAAAGCATCTGCATCTGTCTGTAAATTTTCCTTCAAGACAGTAGGATACATAAAGTTCACATTTTTGAGGCTGCAGCACCCATCTCTGTAACTTAGATGACTGAAATGTATTCTTGACTACAAAAGATAATTGTTTATTATCCATTATAATTTTTTATCCTTGATAAAAATATAAAAGATTCAAATTTCTTTAAGGCCCATACAAACAGCAAATAAATGCTTCCCACTTAATACACTGGTGAAATAAATTAAGAGAATTTGCATAGTTTATCGAATTGCATGAAAAGAACTGAACTGAAGGAAAAACAACTGCTCTAGATAAAAATGCAAATCTTGTACAGCAAATACGTAAGCGTACACGTGTGTGTAGGCGGAGCCAGCAGAAAAACAGGCTTAATAAGTGCATGGAGGGCAAGACGAATTTCATTCGCTAGCACGCCTCGGTGAATTTCTTGATGTTATTTTGCTGCAATCGGTTTAATTCACATCGGAACAGTAAAACTGAGTAACCGCCAACGTTTAGATGATGGAATGAGGTGGCAAATTGTGGGGAGGCTAGATGCAGGCCAATCGCAAATCCAGATATGCAGAGAGTTTAATTTAACGTCCAGCGTCGTGAGTAAACTATGGAAACAGTTCCAGGATACTGGATCCATCGAGAGAAAGCATGGGTAAGGTCGTCCAAGAGTCACAACGGCCAGAAAAGATCGCCATTTATCAATTTTAGCAAGGCGTAACAGAGGGGCTACAGCTTCTCAGCTCTCTCAGACCAGTATGCAGCCACAGGAACCTATGTAACAAGGTTGACTGTTTCCAAAGGACTGAATGAGAGAGGATTGTTTGCCAAAAGACCGGATGTTTGCGTCCCACTCATGTCTACGAACAGGAGAGTCCGATTAGCATGGTGCAGGCAGCGTAGTGATTGGAGTATGGAGCGATTGGCGACCGTTCTGCTCACCGACGAGTCCCATTTTAAACTAAACACTGATTCTCGACATACTTTCATATGGAGAGTCAGGGACCCACTACCTATATTCCAATGTCCATGAAATTGACAATTATGGCGGTGTAATGGTCTAGGCAGGCATCATGTTAGATGGCCGCACCCCTCTCCACGTCTTTGACAGAGGTTCTGCGACTGGTGTGAGGTATAGGGACGAGGTCTTGGAGCCCTATGTTCGCCTTTTCCGGGGTGCAGTGGGCCCCGAATTCATTTTAATGGACAATAATGTGAGGCCACATAGAGCTCTTCTGGTTGACGAATTTCTCAAGAGTGAGGATATTCACCGGATGGATTGGCCAGCCAGGTCTCCAGACCTCAATCCTATAGAACATGTCTGGGACGCTCTGGGGAGGGCAATTGTAACTCGCAAGCCCCCTCCAAGAACCATCCAGGAACTGAAAACAGTGTTGGTGAGACCAATTGCCACAGGGACTGATAAACTGCCTTATTTCCAGTATGACATCACGCTGCAAGGCGTGTATAGCTGTATGAGGGGACCATACCACCTATTAAACCATTTCTTTAGTGTATTCTGCAACCGCTGTTCAGATTTTTGGAGCAATTACTTGCAAGCCTCACTTTCCCCCCTCTAGCAAGAAAAGCCATTTTAGCAAAAACCAAATTTTTGGAACTAATAATTTTTTAAATAGCTCCAAAATAACAAAATATCTCAGTTCAACACAAATAACTTCCATCTATAATTTTATTCAAGAAAATATATTTTCTTTCTTTCAAATACTCCATTTCCAGTCCTAAAAATGGTGAGTGAATGATGATGGAGTTTAATGGCACAAGAGCCAAATATGGTTATGCTTGTGTAACTGTGATCTAGACATTTGAAAAATGGGGGGGGGGGAAGTAAAATTAGTTAATAAGGAGGATCGAAAATAGAGAAAGTTTGCTAAGGTATCCTTGGAAAGGGGGTATCACCTGTGTTTACCATAGACAATAAACACCATGGGAAAGAAAAAGTTCACAAGAGAAGCCTCAGGATCATTATTCATGATTCAGTGAAAACTTTTTATTGATGAATAAATTAATAACCAGATTAATTAATAATAACAATAAGTTTATTTAAGATGCATTATTTGTCAGAGCTCACTTATGCTTCCACTTTTCTGTTCCATACCTAGCCTTTCTTTGTGCCATTTATTTTGAAAACACTGCTCTCAACAATAAATGAGAGCTAAAATAATTTTTCATACCAATCAATGAGAGCTAAAAATATTTTTTCATGGCAACCAGATATTAAAAACGTATTTAGCATTTATAAACACACTCTTCAAATGCCAAATTTTTTTTTATGCATAATCAAGAGTCAAGGGAACTTAATTGATTTGAAACAATTTTACTCAGGAGAAGGACTTCTCAAAGTTAAAAATTTAGGAGGCATGCAAAGAGCAAAAATTAAATTCACAACAACCTTGGCAATCCCTACTTGTATAATATATCTGTGAATTTATTGTAATGAAACAATGTAAGTGCATATTGTGATAAATTATCATACTCCCACTGCTTGATCATGGAATCTGCTGTCACAAGGTTTTAATTTCATTGTAATATTGTCCTGATTTTAAATAACCTTTAAGTATAAAATTAACAGGATCTTTCAACTTCATAAATTGAAATTAGTCTATATTAAAAAGAATAAATCATGTGCTTTAAGATGAATGACTTCTAAATTATTTTAAAATAGGTATTGAAAGTTTTTTTTTATGTGAAGTACATTTAGTAATTGTGCAATATTTAACCCTTCCCTAAATTAAAGTTTTTACTTTTTATATAAAGGAGGTTTTTTTGGATTGATTCAGCCTAAATTTTACATTTAAAAAATAAGATGTTAACTTTTACACATTAAAATTTTTTTGACAATTTCTGTGATCAAGGCAAGAATAAAATGAATCTAATATTAAAGATCCCAAACAAACATGCTTTTTCTACATATTTCAATAGAATAAATACTTTTCATTTTCTTATAAATCTTCACTGGTTAAAATTAAAACAGAGATAAAAAAAAATGTTGACAAGTTTTGCAGCACTTTGTTTTTAGCATTCTAATGCAACTTATAAAATTGTAAAAATGCTACAAAAAATATCTCTCGCTGCATGCAACAACAAAACTGTCAAAAAAAAGTTCATGAGAAAGAAAGGAGACATAAAATTTGCAAAATTATTTCATCAAGTGACACCAATTCCAGCTAAATTTTAGAAATGACTAGTAGCAGCAGCTAATTAAAAGATTTAGGAACCATCCAAAGTTTTCAATTTAGTTAGATGAAGCAATGAATTTTTATTTTCTAAGTACTATTATTACTATAAATAAAATAAGCATACGTAAAAAAAAAACCTGTTTTGGAATATACATAATACAACACACATATGTTTTATATGAAAATCCTTTACTTTTCATTAAATTTTTAACAGTTTTATCTAACCAAATGATTTTCAAATAGCCATATTTTAAAGGAATAAACAAACAAAAATTTACAGAAAAACACCTAGATTTATTATGTGTACCACAAGAATATTTCATTCCTCATTGGTAATGATTCACTTACGTCTTTCCAGAGAAAGATAAGAGGAAATATCCCTTTACTTACCTTTTACATAAATTAACCATAAAGAATGCTAACAGCTCATTTCCTTCAAAACTGAAAATAGTATGGAAAAATCTTTCATGTTCTATAGAGTATTTAGATACTATAATGTAAGCAACCATATTTAGAAACTTTGAAACTGAGACTCAAAAGCAGTTTCCAAAACAACCCATACAGGCAATGTATTTAATTCATGAAAATATTAAAGATAGAATAGCCACAAATTCTTATTAAAACAAGATTAAATTTTAAAAATTTTAGACAAAGATTAATAAAACAGACAAAAAAGATTAAATTTGAAAGTGTAATAGACAAAACTTCAGTCACACAAAAGTTATAATCGTTGGTAAATGTGTAAATTCCTGTCGACAGTTTTAGACAAACTAGAGAAATGTCACCAAATCATTGAATTGAAGTATTTTTAGGTGAAACTGCACCAACTTTCTAAGTCAAAAGATTTTACACATGCAAACAATCTTACTATTTTTACTTTATCTTCAGTACATATCTAATATCTTATTCACAACTACACGTCGTGCATCTGTTTATTGACAGAGTGAGAAGAGACATACCTTTCCACATGTGAATAAAATGGGAAAACTAAATTCAGTACATAAATAATACATGAAAATGTAGATGCTATATTAATGGCTAGATTCAATAAGCAACCAAACAAACTAATATTTCACAGGTAGGAGAGATGGAATAAAACTTTTCAAAATGGTTTTCAGAGAGAGAGTATAATGAATTTCAAAATTCTTCGAATTAATTCAAAGGCTGAGAGAAAAAGGAACACTGCTACAATTAGAAATTATTATTATTGAAATGTTTAAATGCATAACATTACAATAGTTATGAATTCTAGTAGAATAACAAATTTATTTTGTATACAGGAAGAGGGGAAAAAAACTCTGACAAAGTTAAGGCATCATAGAATAGAAGTTAACTAATTTCCTTTTTAATATAAGTGCATTTCTTTTTGTCTACTACTTTAATCATAAAGTATTTTATAATATATCTTTTAGTTTACGAATTGTTCTTTAGCGTTTTTACGTCATCTATTTATTCTATTGATCTGCTATTTTAGAGTTTACAGCAAGTTAAATGACAGTGTGAAATCGTTCGTTTGCTTAATGAGCCTCAACAAACAGTGTCTGATGCAATCTGTCATTTCAAATAGCTTGGCAATGATGGTTGACATCCAGGAAGTGGACAAAAAGTACGGTGAACGCTTCCAAGAATCGTAAGATCATCTAAAGAGAGTGTTCAAAGAAATCCAAGGATTTTCCTTGAGAAAAATCATTCGTGACATAGGAATAAATCACCAATCAGTGCAGCGAATGGTAAAAACAGAGCTTGAACTTAAGCTTTACATGTTCCAAAAAGTTCAGCTTCTCACTGAAGAAAAGAAACTTGTGCAGCTCCAAAGACGAACAAAAACTTTTTAGATGGGCCACAAGTCAGTGCTGGGAGATTCCTTTTCACCGATGAAAATCTCTTTATCGTCTAGCAAGTTCTTAATTCCCAGAACAATAGGTCTATGAATGCTCCAAGCATCTTGGCAGTCATTAAACATTCCCAATATCCAAAGTTGGTCATGGTCTGGGGCGGAATTGGTGAAAGCGGAAAAACACCTCATTTTTGTGGATGAAGACATTAAAGTAAATCAAAAAGTATATCAGTGGGACATTCTAGAGCATTTATACTTCTATGGGGGGAAAGGCACTTTGGCAATGTAAATTGGATGTTTCAACAAGACTCTGCACTAGCTCAAAAGGACAAAAAGACACAAGAGTGGTACAAGGTGCATTTTCTGACACATCATCTGCTAAATGGCCACCCTATTCGCCAGATTTCAATCCCATGGATTACAGTGTACAGACTATTTTGGAGTCTAGAGCCTGCACTAAAAGGCACAAAAGTTTGAACTTACTACAGTAATCACTTCAGCAGGAATGGGACAGATTAAAGGCAGGACACTTGCAGCCCATTGCTGAAAATTTCAATAAGGGTTTGCGCTTCTGCATCGCAATAAATATAATTAGATAATAATAGAAATAAAGAATAAGAAAGATAGAAATAAGCAATAAATATTAATTAGATGTAATAACCTGCAGGTGTTGGAGCAAAGACAATAGAAGGAACTGTCATCTTTTGATTACACATAGAGCCTTCACAGCAACAGAAAAGCAACTGTACATTAGGTTCCCGCCTTGTCTCCATACATCTGTTCCTATTACTGCAAGCATCATGGCTACCAACCCAACACCCTGAAATGAAAATATACAATGAAAAAAATAATGATAAAAATTTTCATAAGACAAATCAATCAAAATATTTACAAAAATAATGGAAACAGACATGAAAGTTAAAAGGAATGATGCAATTGTGACATTCACACTTAAATTCGTTAGTGGTTCTCCCTAACATTCTGACAAGATCCTCATTAGAAACAGCTGGATCCAAGTAAAAGATAAAGCAACATTTCTGTTTCCCATGAACATAAAGGTCTTTTGACCTCTTGCATTCCAATCTACTGGGACCATAAGCATACCCGCACCAGATGCTACAGTTTTGCAGATGCCATTTCCTGTCTTAGTTGGGATACTCAGACCAATAGCTAAGATTATTAATTCAGCTATCCAACCAAAGAATAAAGTTCTGTGGTTTTAGAAGAATCAAGATCAATTTCATTCCCCACAAAATTTCCATAGAGAAGAGATATAAGAAATCTACTAAATTAGTAAATCATGTCCAAGGACATTGTGCTACTTTTTTAGAGGGTGACTAGTAGCAAAAAATGTCATATTTGCATAGCAAGTGCAAGAGTGGCAAGCACTTTATCTTACCATAAATATCATCTTTAGTATTTAAATTAACCTACAATAAATTATTGTAAATAGTATACCTGTCATTAAACACAACCTGCACCAACTGAAATATAAATTAAACACCACCCCGTAATGTTTCAAAGAAAAAAGATTGTCAATATGGTATTTTGACATTTAAAAAGAAAAGAAGGCACATAAGTAAAATTTTATAAGCCATGAAAATTGGAACAGTTCCTGCCAATTTGCACCAAACTTTTCCAATTAATTCATTGTTTGGTGACAGTTTTCTTTTTTGGAGAAAATTTTCAACATGATTTTACACATGTATCAATAAGAATCAATAGATTGAAGGGATTTAGAGAAAGAATTTATTGACTTCTTATAAGGTTCTACAGTTAATAATTTTATATTATATGAAAATTGCTGGCCATTAAAAGTGCAACATAATGATGACAGAGAGCAACAATCTAATATGCAAGAAAGGTACTGGAATATGTCACATATGAAGAAGGCAATTAGAAATAACACTGTACAGTTTGCATCAAAAGGCAGATTCTACAGTAGGTTTTTCATTTGGAATTCACAACTGAATAATGGTTATTTGTTTAAAGATTGTGTTATGTCTTGTGTTAAAAGGAGTGATTTCAACTAGAATGTGTCGGAATTTGACAAAAAAAGGATCATGACATACTGTCTTCTGATTATACTGTACATGTATATACAATAAATAAAGATTCTTTTTTTTCTTGAAGTAGTATTTTTAATAATCAGCAGCATATATAAAACAGAAGCAAATAAAAACATTTAAAAATGAAATTTCAAACCTTTAAGTTTGATAGTAAAAGATCTACTATTATTCTGCCATAACACATAACACAAATTTCCCTTTTCATTTTCTCCTGGTTTGCATTCTTCAGTTCCATTACATCCTTCACCATTACTGTTGCTATTACACATAGTCTCATTATACTTTTCACAAAGCATGTCATTAGTAGAATTTATTGATGTTAAACCTAAAAACGAAAAAGATACCAAAATTAATAAGCAAAAAAAAAAGGGGGTGTGGAATACAATCAATAGAAATAATAAATAGTCTCAATTGTTTATATATATATATATATAGTCTCAATTGCTTTATATATATATATATATATATATATATATATAGGCTTTTTTAACTAATAACAATGAAAAAAAAAATAAGTTAATCATTTGTAACAACTTCATAGTATATAAAAAAAATATCAGCAAATCAAAACTATTAGATTTAAAGAGAAAGTTGAATATTGAATATGATTGTTTTGCATAAACATAATTTTACAAAGTTGTTTCATGACATAAGTTTTGTTATACTCTTAACAGAAAAACAGGAGCATGTGCTTTATATCAAAAGAGGGGGGGGGGGAGTTATCTCTTCTTCTAATAAAATGCATACTTTCACATCTATTTTTAAAAGTTTGTGGATGATGCAAAATATTTTTATAGTACAAAAGTCAAAATTATAAAAATGAAGCTTTAATGTGAAATCTTATTTCACATTAAATTGCACATACACAATAACACATAGGACAAATTAGCTCAGTAATACAATTAAAAAATAATGAAATTAGATAATTTTTAATCATTTCAATAAATCAACCCCCCCCCCCAAATTAATAAGTTTAAATAAAAATGCACAACATTATTATATTAACAACTCCCAAGTTCAAAATTACAAATAGATCACTGTATTTTTTTAAATATACAGCTTCATGATATATTTTGATATTTTTACATTGTTTAAACAATCAAGGAAACAAAAATTCAAAAGTTCATCATGCAAAGAAAATTTCAAACAGCTTTTTTCAACTAATGAAGCATACCAATTCTAGTATATAGTACTTTTCAGCAATATCTTTGGTACAAGAAGTGTAAAGAAATATTGGTAACCAGTTTCATAAAATATCAACATAAAAATATTAAAAATAAGATTTAAAGGGGTAGGGCAGAATTCATTTCAAGTTTAGCAAAATGCCGTAATGAAAGTGAAGACGGAATTTCATTGTATAAAATTTCAGATTGAGTAGGGGGTCAAAATCATGAAAATAAAATTTTGCGACATTTGGTGTGTAAATTTGTAACCTTAGCTATTTCTTATCACTTTCTTGAATATTATCTTCTATGTAAATTAAATTTTCTGCGTTCTACAGGGAAGGCCGATAAAGTCCAAACTCTTTCCATATAATACTACTCCCCTGACTTGAAAGATTGTACGTCCCGGGAAGTGTTTCACTCAAGAGGAATTGCCCTCAGTTTTTTTTACAGTAGGAAGTTATTCGATCGATGTGTATAATCTTTGACTTAGATGTAGGCGATGAGGGTGGATCGCTTGGTTTTCCAAAGAAAAGTCATTAGTAAACGTAGACTTCAAACCAGCAACAGTAGCCACAGCACTTCGGCAGACCTGAAGAAAAAGGAATAAGTAAATCCCGATCAGTCTGATTTCTAGAAACAAACTTAGATATGTTATTCAAAATACCTCTGTCGAATCTTTCTACCATTCCAACATTCCTTAGTCTGTATGATAGAATAGTGTAAGATGAGAGTAATTGCGTATTGTGGTAATCAGTTTTCTATCCAAACGTCAGCAATCGTTAACACTTCTTGGTTTCCAGTTGGTTCTCTCTTGTTCTATTTCTTGAAATAATCCATAAAAACGAGTACGTATCGAATGCCACTCTCAGTCGGAGGAAATGGTTCCAGGATATCTAGAGCAATTCCCTCAAAAGAAGCTCCCACACTACAGCACAGTATTTTTCATCCAGTCTTTGTTTCAAGTCCTTTTCGGGCACCACAATGCATAAGTTCTTGCGCCATTTCTTTACATACGCACGCACGCACACGATTACAGTAGAATTGTCTTCTCTAACCATGTTTAATATCTTCATCACACTGAAATATCATCCACTAGAGCTGTCATGGATCTATTTCGGGACTTTTGGAACGTAGGGGAAGTAACTGCTTATTGCACTGTTAAGCAACACGAGGGCTACTGGCGACGGATCTCGTAATTTTGAACCTCGGACAAGGGCGACACCTGAACCAACACTTCCGCTCCAAACTTTCACATCACGCCAAAGGGAAGACTTGGGAACCCGACCAGGTTTAACATGCATCAGCCCCGCTGCACGACGGGTCTAAGTGGCATCAGGGCTTGAACCAACGTCTAGATGAAAACAACGTCGGTCGCGAGTCCGCTACCATTACTTCTAGGCTACCGAAGCCATCTTTATTTTAGGAGAAGGTATATAAACAAAGAATTGGTAAAATATACGGATAAAATTTATGTTTTCTAGCTTCTTTCCCCCTGCTTTTCATAAATTAAAAGATATTGAACAAATAATTAAGTTTATTACGAAAGTAAATAAGTTTCAAGCAAATAAACAGCTGTTCCCTTAAAAAACAAATCTTAAATCTTTTACTAAATAGGGGAGAAATGAAATTTCTTTTCTAAAAAAAAAATAACAGCATCTAACACACACATAATTTTGTCTATAAAAAAAATTCAAACTTTGCATCGATATAAAGCCTAAGAAAAAATAAGAATTTTTATTTCTTAAAGCTGGAAAGGAGATAAAAGCTTAAAAAACATATTTTTATATCAGTCATATGTCAATCCATAAGAAACGCATTAAAATATTTTTTGATATTGCATTTGATTGTCACAAACTTGATTAAAACTATAATGCAAAACTCTAGGAATACAATTAAATTTAAATATTGTTTTATAACATATCTGACTAAAAATGTTTGATTTTTCTGGTTAAAATGCTTGCGAGAGTTAGCAGTTTGCTCCATCCCCTCTAGATCAACACGCAGTGAACATTCTACGTAGGTTGATGCTTAACAGAGCATTAATTATTTATGCAGAACAGCTATAAGATTTTTCTCGCATTTTATAAATGAAGAAAGTTTTTCTGAGTATTGTCTGTATTTTTATCCCACAAGTTTTATTTCTTTAATTAAACAAAATTCTTCTTTCTATACATCTTCTCATTTTGTGGCCTTTCTATTTCTTAGAACCTGACAAACCCAAGTTGTATCCGATTGGAAAAATTAAACTATCAGTTATTTCTTTAACACATTACAACTTAACTCAAAATCATTAAGAAGGCATACATCAGCTTACACTAATATACAATGTAAATGATTCAATTTCCGAAAGCGTAATTAAATTTGAGTGCCTTGAAATCGTGAATGGCAGTATGCAATTATATATTACAGCTCATCACGATTGACTGCATAAGCATATGGAAACTAAGCAGTTGTTGAAGACGCCAGTATTCTGAGAAGTTTAAGGAGGGGTATATAAAAACTGATACAAAGTGCTTAGAAGTTTTATAGGATTATTTTTGAAATTAGAGTTCCGATGGGAAAAAAAGAGGACAAATGGCTGATAGTAAGCGCTGGCGAGCCGTCGACCTTATTGAAGTAGGACAATAAAAAATGTTACTCTTTTCTTTCGCGTAGATCATTCAGAAATTTCTGAATTATGGAAACAATCAAACAGTTGTCCAGAAGCGGTCGAACTTTCTGCCTGTTCTTATCAAGTTTGAATTCTTAGCTCACAAGAGGAAGCAAGCGTTACTTTTTAAATTTTGTTCAATTTTTTACAATTTTGTTTTTGGTAAGACATCAATTTCTTCCCTCTCTCTCTTTTCTGAACACGGACTCCTTCTGAGTCGTTCCAGTTAACCTAATTTTAAACTCAGAGTAGTCAAGAATCAACTTTAAATATTCATCAAGTTAAGAATAGACTAATCACCCAAACTTCCAGGCCAATGTTTTTGCGGATCGTTTCGCATCTAATAACATGAGCCATTTCCTTTGGATTTCCTCAGACAAGAAGATAGTCTACTTAATAAACCGTTTCGTACCTCTGAATTAAATAGGGTTGTACACTCATTTAGAAACACGACTGCAGATGCAAACCCGATTCCAGAGCAACATTTAAGAAAAAATGTCAATAATAGAGAACGAGCCGCTGTTCTAAATCATTTTCAATATCTATTTGATAAAGGAATGTTCCCACAATCATGGTAGCATACCAATATTCTAATCTTTTAAAAAAAAATTTGAAAATTATAGCTAGTGGAATTACTTTCTAACCATAGAACGGAAACTTAATACCCATCATTATGGATTAGTTCCTTTTAAATACAACAGAACAGCCAGTTATCTAATTTACGAAGCAATAATAAACGTGAAGTGGAGGGAAAAAATTCTTCGTGGGCATTAGTTTAGATATTAAGAGTTTTTATGATTCTGTGTACATATAGATAGTCTTCTTTGCAAATGTCTTCAAATTAGTATCTCATGGAAAATAGCACTTTGGGTCCATAATTTTCTTTCATTCAGATTTCTTCAAAGTCGATGGAGAGGATTTCCTTTACAAAGATTATTCCGAAGGGTCTACCTTAAGGCAGTGCCTTCTCCCCAAATTTATACACTGTATTCATGCACGTTTTTTTTTTTTAAATTGAAACCTTGGAAACAGGAGTTGAATGATACCGCATGACATTTTTAATTACTGCTCTCCTCAGTCCCTCGATTTTACCAGTAGAAAATACTATAGAAAGAATCATATGTTACAATTATTGGAAACTTAACAGAAGTACTAACAAAAGTACAACAGCAGAACTTTCAAATAAAAGAATACTTTCATTTTCTAATCTTATGTTGGCTCAGCTTTTCCTCTCCTATGATAATCTTCCATTTAATAATACATTTTTCCAAACGGAAGCAAAATATTTTTTTAATGAATCATGTAGTGTGAATCAAGTAGAATCATTAGCTGTGAGTGATCTACAATATGTTGAAATTGCTGTCGACAGAAAGAGTGTAACAGCTTTTGTTGATTCCGGGTCGATGATAACTGTGTTGAACTTAGATCTAATTTCGGATGAAAAGAATGAGGAAGGAAATATAATATTAAAAAGCGCATTCGGAGAAAAATAGAAGCCTCTCTTTCCAGGGTTCAGCTATAGATTTAAAAAAAAAAAAAAAAAAAAACACGAAGCATTTTCGAAACCTATTCAAGTGTTAGCAGCGATCACAGATAAAATCCAATGTCAAGCGATCATCCCATCAAAAATATACCAACTAATGCAAGAAAATGTAAACGAAACCGCAAGCGATGATTTACCATCAGAGATTAATAGATATTACAAGACAAGGCGGACACAAGTCTGATTTCATCACCAGAGGAAGGGCAGAAATATTGCGGAAAGAAACATGTACCTTAAATGAAGAAAAAGAAGGAATACTGATAAAAGTGAAAGAGAAAAAGGGATAGTTTGAAAGAATTCGAATAAAAAGCGAATGAAAGAAAAAGTGCAAGGGAAAATACAAAAAGGAAATAAAAATAACGGAAAAAGGGGACAACAACGTCAAGGAGAATTGACATATTTAGAAGGACAAAAATTAACTAGAGCACAGAAAATCAAAGAGAAAATTTTAAACAATGATACAGGAGAAAAAACTCCCATTGATGGAAAGAAGGAAGCAGAGTTCTTCAAAATACCGATACAGTTAAAAAAAAGAGAGAGAGTTTTACGACAGGTAATTAAATGGACAGAACGAATGTTTAGCAAGTTACCCATCAGAAGGAAAATAATTCGATATAAAAACCAACGTTTTTAAAAGCAACGTTTTTATATGGTGGCAAAGTTTATTAGAGAAAATTATTGAAATATTAGTTAATACTGTTAGTTATTTTATCTTTAAACTTTACTTAAAAAGAGACATTTGTGAGCGTATTAAAAAATTCATAATATAAAATCAAAACATGCATTTGAAAGTTTGTAAGTCATTCTATTAAAAAAAAAAAAAAATGGGAACCAGAATTCAGAAAAAATTATTGTGATAAGATATGGCGCCTAATATTGGAAACTTTCTTTCTTGCGAATGATTACTGACTAAAAGTCAGCAACCCTTACTATCTCGGAGATTTTAAAGGGGAGTTAGTATCTCCCCTTTGTGAGTACAAAAGGTTTACGATAACCTCATGCGGTGTGGGGAGTGCCCGGTGCTCCCAGAGGGGGAAAGAAATTTTTCCCTCAATCCTAAAAGCGCCTCGAGGAAAGAATATTTTGACTTATTAAAATTATTGAAATATTAGTTAAAACTTGTCGCAAACGAATAAATATTGCATTGTTAGGCGAGTACGAACGATTCCCAAAATTTCAAAGCTCTAGCTTGATGGGAAGTTGATTAAATTAACGATCGAAAATTTGATGACACACACACACACACACCAAGTGAAATACAGAAAAACGTTGTAAAAAGATACAGTTTAAAATGAAGGGAGTGATTCTATTGCAAGGGGAGAAAGGCAGCAAATATCAGTCCCGTGAAAGGTTCGGCAGGAAACACGTTTTAGGAACCATGGGTCAACTCGCCGCATTACGGAAAAGTTCGTACAGTGAAAAATTTCAACAAAAAATAAAGAAAAGAGTTATACAACTCCTGAGGAGAAAATCCCCCTTTCCAAACGCCGCTGAAAGCCGATTAACCCCTTTTGACCCTGGCGGTGGGAATGTTGAAAAAAGAAAAGGTGCTACTCCTACAATGAAGAAGCGAAACCCTTTGCCCCAAGATAAGGGAAAGAAGTCCCCCACAGCAATAAATGACAAACGATACGGTTACCAGATGGAGTTAGAAATTAGCAAGTGTGAAAGGGATTGACAGTTTACACCTGTAGCGATTATACTTTTTGGGGTACATAACCCTCACGGGCCTTAATCCCCAGTAAATTGACTATTAGTTGGAGGTGAGACAGAACTTTGGTTATTTCACTTGCCCAAGAGTTAAAAATTCAAATATGCTACGTTTAAATAAAATATGAAAAGTTTAAATAATGCATGAAAGAGAAATAAAAGTAATTAGATGAGCAATAGTAAAACTATTATTAAATAGATGCTATTGGGATTAGAATTTATTATCATAAGTTAAAAATATATACTTAGAGTATCATGGATGATTAATGTAGTGGTATTGTTGAATTGCTATTTTTACTATAGAAGTTAGAAAAATAAATTCTTTAACTTGGATTTGCGTCAGTAAATAATTTTAATTTAGAGCTAGTTGGATTTTCTTGGAGGGTTTTAATTATTTGCATGTGGGGGTGAAGTCGCAACAAACCAGCTATGAAGATATTAAGTTTGTCTAGATCATTGTCAACTTTAGACATGTTATTTAAAGCATCGAATAACTTGGGAAATTTGTTAAATAAGTTTTGTAACTCATTTACTGATGTGAGAAAGTTAAAGGAATTCGGGGTATTATTATTAATATTGTTTGATGGGTTGGTGGGAGGTTTCGACAATTCAGACTGGCTTGAAGCTTCGGTTGAATATTGTGCGGTTTACACCACACTACGCGGTCAGTGCACTTCAAGAATGTGTTCCCCCTACGGAGTAAAGGAAAAGAAGTTCCTTTCCCTCAGTAGATAGCTGAAAAGGGATGTTACAGAATTTTGCAGATGGGAGAGCTAATTTTTTTTTACAGAGACAAAAGAAAGAGGACAATAAACTATGAACTTTTTTATAAAGAAAAATTATTTTATGTTAAGAATTAATGAACAGTTATTTCCGCATGGAACATTTGAATATTTTTTAGAACTCAGTATTTAAAGAATTTTTAATTTGAATATCTTCGAAAAAAAAAAAAAAACTATTGATTGAATGCGATTATTATTTTTAAGGAGTATTTTATTAATTTAGTTTTGGAAAAGGATAAATAATTTTAAATATGTCAACAATGTCTTAATTTGATTTCATTATTTGAAACAGAAAATGATCTATTTTGGGTAAGAATTTAAAATTAATGAATGTGCTAACTTTTAAAGAAGTGTTTTATGGATTAAACGGTTAAAATCTTCAGTGTGCCAACAAATGTTTTTATGTTTGGTGATATATTATGATGATTAGAATAATTAATATTTCAAGGTAATATGCTCGACGAATGTTTTATTTTGATTTTATTTTATTTGAAACAGGAATTTATTTATTTTTTTGTAAAGATTGATTTTGTAAGGATTTAGAAATGCAATTGTGTAGTGATTTATTTTTGTAAGGATTTTATTTAGGAATGTAATTTTGTAATGATTAGGAATGTTATGATTTAGGAATGGGATTCTGTAATGATTTAGGAATGTGATTTTGTAAGGATTCTTAGAATTGTGTTTTACCGATTGTGTTAGGTTAAAGAATTTCTTTGTTTATCTGTGTAGACCCTTCTGACTCTACAAGAGCTAAGCATATTCTGTGAAAATGATAATTAATATTTCTGTGAAAATGTTAATTAATATTTAAGTGGAAAATTAATAGGATAGTTAATGACATAAAAAGATATGTGCATGAATTCGATATTTTAAAATATGAATTTTATGTTTGATATTTCTTTTATTTGTATACGATAGTTAATGATTAGTAGGAAGTGAGCTAATCCTGCATTGTGTGAAAATTTTGAGTGTTAATTTTAAGAGTTTCAACTGCTGAGTTAAATTTGTAAACAAATGAAATGTCAGAGCTTGGTGGGGAGATGTAGTGTTCCCCTCCGATCAATGGTTCAGAGCCTCCGCTACGCGGCGCTGGCAGTACCGCCCGCGAGGGGGAGAAAAAAGAACAAGCGTCTAGCCTCATACTAATTTCCTCCCTGAACATCTGCGCAGATTCTCACGATGCGTGTTTATGTCAGGGATCTCGGCAAGCAGAAAGGAATTAATTGGGACGGGCATATTCTTCAATCAAATTAACAAAAAAATCAAAAAAAAATTTGGCTCAATGAGTTAATATCATCGTCTTATAGATTCTTGGATTTTACAAAACGCAAGGAAAAACACTGCGAAAAAACGCAAACCACCATGAAAAATCTATGTTACGTAAAATCATGCTGAACAGATTTATTTTATTTTTGATTGGAGTAGTAGTTACATTTTTCTGAAGATATATTTAATTTCATTTTTTATCGTTCGCTTTGATTTCAATGTCGAAAAGAATATCGCCAATAACTTTAATAATTTATCGTCTGCTTAAATTTTTTGTCAGCCTTTATTTTAATATTTGAAAAGAACATTATCAATAGCTTTCATAATTTACTGTCTATTTTTAATATTTCACTGTTTGCCTTTTTTTAATATGTAAAAAGAACATTGTCAAAATTTTCATTGGCTACTGTAATGTTATTGTTGGCCTTTATTCGTTTTGTTGTAATATTGGCATCATTTTTAAACTTTAGAATGTTTTCTTCTGAAGGTTGTTTATTCTTTTCAACTTCGATCATTATGCGTGGATTTTATTAGTTTTTTTTTACAATAAAAACAACAATGTTGGGACAAAACGTGAATTATTCAATTTTTTAATACTGCTTAGTAGTCTACAAAATTATCTAACTCCAAATGAGGAAATTTTGCTCTACACATCTGCTTTAAATTTATCTCAAAGTAATATTTTACTTCTTGAAAGCAAACTTAAATTGTTTTGAACTCATTTGAAATTAAGTGTATAACTGCTTATTACAACAAAGAATTCTTTCTTTTAAAAATATGAAGATTGGCTCAATAAAGGTTAAGATTATCCCAAGGGATTTTGTTCGTTTCCTCTCAGCCAAACTAAAATTATTTATGCAGTCTCAACTATACCACTCATAAAAAAATCAGAATTATGGCACACAATTGCTTCTACTAGATTTTGATTCGATTCAGAATTAAAAAAAATCCTTCTGATGAAACAGAAGTATTTGGCTCTGAAAAGAGCCGTTTTTCTTGCTTTGTGCAGAAGACATATTAAAACAAAATATGTAAGAGAAACAAATTAGCATAGAGCAATGAAAAGAGAAGAGTGAGCACGAAAAATGACAACATGCGCAGAAATCTGCGCAGATGTTCAGGGAGAAATGACGATATGCGTGGGAATCTGTGCAGATGTTCGGGGAGAAAACGTATGTGAGGGGCTAGACGCTTGTCTCACATTCTAGTTTCCTCCGTTCCTCCCTGAACATCTGCACAGATTACAGCGCAGCTTGTTTACGTCAGGGTTCTCGGCATGCAGAAAGGAATCAGCTGTCACCGCCATACAGTGGACGGGCATATTCTTGAACATGGACGAAAAAATCGAACATTTTTTTTGCTTAATGAGTTAATATCATCCTCTTAAAAGTTCTTGGATTTGCATAACACAGGGATAAACATTGCGAAAAAAACGCAAACCACCATATTTCTACGTAAAATCATGTGGTACAGATTTATTTTATTTTTGATGGGTGATGATGATGATGATAGTGAAGTTTTATTGGCGCAAGAGAGAGCCTGATGTGGCCACACTGCGCCTAACAAGGTAAATCTGTGATCTAGATATTAAACATTGAAAACAGATTGATAAACAAAAAGGTCATGTCAGAAAGTAAAGTTTAATGGCGCATGAGCCAAATATGGCTATGCTGCGCCAAACAAGATTTAACTGTGGTATAGACGAGAAGAAATTGAAGAAAAGACAAAAATTGGTTGACAAGAAGGAGAGTCGAAAATAGAGAAGGATCGCTAGGGTATCCTGGGGGTGCGTCACCCGTGTTTACCAAAGACAGTAAACCCCATGGGAAAGAAAAAGATCACTAGGGTACCTCTTATTTTTTTATTGGAGTAATAATTACATTTTTCTTAAGATTTAATTTCATTATTTATCGTTCGCTTTGATTTCAGGGTCTGAAAAGAATATCGTCAATAACTTTAATAATTTATCATCTGCTTATTTTTTTTTATATAATATTTGAAAAGAACATCAACAGCTTTCATAATTTATTGTCTATTTTACTGTTTGCCCTTTTTTTAATATTTAAAAAGAACATCGTCAAAAGTTTTCATTGGTTACTGTAATATGTTACAGTTTGCCTTTATTCATTTTGTTGTAATATTGGCATCATTTTTTCTGAAGGTTGTATATTCTATAAAACTTCGATCGTTGTGCGTGGATTTTATTAGTTTTTTTACAATAAAAACAACAATGTTTGGAACAAACAGTGAATTTTTCAATTTTTTAATACCGCTTAGTAGTCCACAAAATTATCTAATTCTAAAAGTGGAAATTTTGCTCTACACGTCTGTTTTGAATTTATCTCAGAGTAATATTTTACTTCTTAAAAACAAACTTATATTGTTTTGCCCTCATTTGAAATAAAGTGGATAAATGCTTATTACAACAAAGAATTCTTTCTTCTTAAATATGAAGATTGGCCCAATAAAGGTTAAGATTATCCTAAGGGATTTTGTCAGTTTCCTGAAGTAATCGATGTTACACTCAAACCTATCGGTGAACTTTCTGAAAGGCATAAATTCGGTAGTCTTAGAGAGTTGTGAGCAAGGTATTCAGCAGAATTACTTTTTGCTGCGAAAATGAATTTGATTCAAGAAGGTCAAAACATCAAGGCTAAAATCATTAACAAAGTTCTGGACAATTCAGATGATTCGGAGGCATTAAAAAATATGTAATGTCGATAAGAAACCTGACATGATTTCCTTCTCAAGTAAGGATGCACTTGCCTTAAATACATCTTTCAATCTGTCCAAATCACAATACTTTAGTCTAAGAAATACCAGTTTGAAAGCAGGATTGAAAATCTATCCATTTCATGCAAAACCTAGAAGTAATGTTATCCTGAAAAACATGAAGTAACTAGGGTTGGGAGCAAAGATTCCTCTTCAGGTTCTTCTGAACCATATCACATTGAGAATTTTGTCCATAGTTCCCACAAATGAGGGATTAAAAGAAAAAGAAACATGAAACAATTTTCAAAATGTGAATGCAATGGGTCGTCTAGCCAGAGAGTGTACAAACAACCTTTTTCATCGAACAATTGTATAAATATAGATTACTCAGCACTGTACTTGTCTGCGATAGTTCCAATCAGATAAATTGATATCAATTGTTTGGAAAAACCCAAGACCCTCATCAATACATTTTTGTAGACTTGTGAAATTTCTGTACCGCAAAGATATTTCAGAAATAAACAAAGATGAAAAAGAAGGAATAGGATCAATATTGCATTACTAATCTCTACATAGATTAATCAAAGATAGAACACGAACTTTACTTAATGATGATCAATGGTGAAATCTAAAATGATGTGACTGACACAAGTTCTTCCATGAGTTGCTATGTGTGCTGTGCTACACTAACAATGAACAACCTGAAGTGAATTAACGGAATAATTCCGATTGCTGAGCATTAAAAAAATTTGGCATTTCTCCTCTTCAAGCCAAAATAAGATTTTTCAAGTGATATTTCTTATGAGCTGGATTTCAAAAAGTTGTCAGCAAAACCATTTTCACAAGAACCAATAATAAAAAATAAAAATGAAAGCACCAAATTTTTTTTATTAATGAGCTGGAGCTTTATATTAATCAGGTGAAGCAAGGTGCTAGAACATATAATGATGGTAATATGGCACAAATGTTTTTCAAGGATCCTATGACTTAATGAGGTGGTCATCAAATATACGCAGTTATATTGCAAGCAATTCCTTCTAGTAACCTGGTTCGCCCCAGAAAATTCAGATAATATTCTCAAAAAAACAGAGCTTTACTGGTGGTATATCATGCCACCAACTGTGCATAAAGTGTTGATCCATGATGAGAAAATAATCGAAAGTTTTATTCTTTCAATTGGAAAATTCTCAGAAGAGGCTCAAGAAGCTCTCAACAAAATTTTTCGCCAAAGCAACGAGTTCCTAGTCAGAAAAGTGTTCTGAAAATCTACAAATGAAAATATTTTAAGTAATATCTTAATCAGCTCTGATCCCAAGATTTAAACACTCAAATCACAGTAATCAAGTTGCTTTCAAAAACTGAACTGTTGCTGAATGTGTCACCAAAGAAGATGACTCTACAGCAGACTTTTTGAATGTTGTAGGAAAATGTCAGGAATTAAAACAAAATCTTTTTCAGGAGTTAATTGAGATTGTGTTAAATACGTTGCATTCCTAGAAGAAATGAGTCCCACGATGGAAGTCAAATAAAGTACCTCATTTTAAGAATTTCATTGTTTAATTGTATTATTGTTGTGCTATTTTAAATATAATTTAATTTTTTAACTTATTTTTGTTATCTTTTTTAATATTGCGCTTCATTTATTGAGGTTAAAATTAACTTAAAACAATTTTTACACTTTCTAATTTAATTTTTTAAAATTTCAACAAATTTTATCTTTTATTACCTGGTATCTGCGACTTTGTCCACATTGAACTATTACACATCTTTCAGTTTTTAAAAGTTTATTTAAAGTTAAAATTTTGATTTTTTCCCCCCATTATGTTTTATTATATTTTTTAAAGAAATTATAGATTTGAATAGTCCCTTCTTGTCTTATCTCTATCAAATAAAATAAACCAGTTAATAAAATTCGGCTGTTTACATCAAGCGGTATGAAGTGGATTTTAATGAAAGAATGAGTCTACTGAAGATTTTAAATATTAGTACACATATGTATTTAAATCTAATCGAGTTTCAATTGTAGGCACATTTCGCTGTAATAGGGGAAAAAAAAAAAAAAAACAGAAAGAAAAAAGACCGAAAAATATGTTTATGCTCCCAAATGATTATTTTTTGTTGATATAATAAGTACAAGGTTTCATGTACCTGTTTATGTTAAGTATATAGTTTCTATTTCTTATGAAACTAAATAAAATCAAACAGATTTATTCTAAGAACACTAGCTTCTCTCGATTTGCACTCATTGTCAAGCAGATATCACTATTCGATTAAGCACAAAAAAAACCACATAATATTATCATCTGCAATAAAATTGTTATGGAGAAAAAAAAACTGTTTGAAAATACCACATCCAGTATATTACCCCTTTCATCCCACTGTGCACCTGCATGAAAGCTTGTTTTTTTATATGCTACACTATTATGTTATGAACTTGCGTTACTCAAGGCGACCAGACTTTTGAAATCAACTTAGAGAGCAAATCAGCACGGTGTTCTCGAATTTAAAAGTCTATTTTTCTGTAGAAGGTTGTTAATAAACAAAATTTTAAAAAAACATTGTTAATAAATATTTATTAATATTTTTAAAACAAAACATATACCTATCCTTTAAGGTCCTGCACATGCCCTATTTATTGTTGGTAGACCGGGGTAAAGAGAGCTCTCCTTAAATTCTGAATTCTCTTTTTATTTTGTACTTATTAGTTGCAACAGCAACTGTAGCACATTGAGAGAGTGGGTAATATCAATTTACCTCTATCAAGCTTTTTAAATTATTCACATGGTAAATTTATTTCAACACTTTCTTTTCATTTTGTAACCAAAAGCAACACATAACAATTTTCTAATCTTAATACTTTCATTACAATATATCCAGTAATATATATTAAAATTGTTACTACAGAACTGGGTATGTCAACGAATAAAAATTCTAATCTAGCATACCTTTAAATGAATCTATATTTATAGATTTATTATAAAATTCATTTATAGGGTTTAGTGTTTTCAAATTTATTTCATTGTTATCACTTGTTAAAAGCATCATACTTTTAAATCTGTGTTTCCTTTCACTTTCCAATTGTTGTAAATAGCCGATATAATAGTTTGCAACCCCCCCCCCACACACACACACTCATTTGTCTATTGGAACGAAATCTTCCTTCAAGTTCATCATTTTAAAATTTCCTTGGAGGACATAATCTATTTTATATTTTTCAAACATGTATGGAATTATTTGAACAAAAGTTTCAGTTGTATTTATTAGTACTTGGAAAGTTTGTGAGGACAATGCCTAGGAAACAGGTATTAAAAGTCTCCAGTGTTCAAGCCATGTTATCACATTTGCCAAAAATTTGACTCGAGGAGAATCAACATCTCTTATAGAATTCCTATTTGCATTATCAAATATTTTTCCTTCAAAGCAATGATGTTAGATATTGATTTTTGGTTATTTTTCATTTCCTGTCAAATAATATATTATTTTGATTTATGTTTTCCCTTCCAATAACCATTTTGTTCAGATGTCTTATTATAAACTATATATATATATATATATATATATATATATATATATATATATATATATATATATATACACACACATAAACTTAAGGTTGCTATTATTAAAATGTTATTGATAATTACAACCACAAAATAAATACTAAGCAACATGTGGCAATTCACAAAGCTGTGATGTGATTTTTAAATTGTGATGAGCTTCTTACAATGTTCAATTAACTTCATACAATTCTGCACATAACAAAATGACCTGTGCACAACATGTGAATGTACATGGGGTTGAATAATTAGAAAACTTTACAAATATTAAATATTAGAAAATATTGCTTGTAGTTCAAAAATTTGGGATTGATACAGTTTCACCAGTATATTTTCCTACATTAAAACTATTGGTAGTAATCTATTGAGAGAACAATATTAATGTCAATGAACGATTAATTATAAGGGCAAAATTTGATATTGTTGGCCTTGTGAAAGAGAGTGAATGATAGTGAAGTTTATTGGCGCAAGAGCCAGATGTGGCCATATTGTACCAAACAAGGTAAATCTATGATCTAGACGTTAAAACAATGAAAATAGATTGGTCGACAAGAAGGGTCAAAAAAGAAAGTAAAATTTATTGGCGCAAGAGCCAGATATGGTATGATGCACCAAAAAAAAAAAAAAAAAAAATTAACTGTGACCAAGACGTGAAAAAATGGAAGAAAAGACAAATTAATTGACAAGAAGGAGGGTCGAAAATAGAAAAGGATCGCTAGGGTATCCCGTGGATGCGTCCTCCGTATTTACCAAAGACAGTAAACCCCTTGGGAAAGAAAGAGATCACTAGGGTGCTTCGGGGTCATGATGCCCGTACTTACCTAAAGAAGGCAAGGCCCTGAGGTCCCCTGATATAATCACCAGGGGCAGGGTGCCCGGCTACACCTCCGGACGCTGTATACCCATTTTAGTCGCCTCTTACACATGTATGAGCTACAGTTGGACTATTCTGTCATTCCCGGTCACCACACGGGTCTGGCCTTGTGAAAAAGGAAGGCAGTAATGCAAGGAAGCTGAACCAAAACAGACTTCCTCATAAACACAGAATACTTCGACCTATCACGAACATCAGAGATAAAGGTTCAAGACCCAGTTTGGACCTTTTGTATCATGTATTGTTCCTGATCGATCTTAGAATCAGAGTTGCAGTTATCTTATTATTAAAGGGAGGTTCTGAAGAATGAGAGACTATTATATAAATAATAAGAAAAAAGTATTACACCTGATACATATAAAACACAGGTAGAGAAGGAAGATATTTTTAGGTTAGATGTTAAGCGAGGTTCTCGACACAGGTTCTAATTCAAAAACAGTAGAAATAATGACCATTTTTCTGAAAAAAATGATCCACATTTTTGAATATGTAATCAAAATAGCGACCTTATTTGCATACCAACATAGTTTGCTTTGGTGCAAACTTTTAATATATTTATTGGTTATGTTAATAACATTAATTAATAAGAAGTGGAGTACTATGCAGTGATCAATCAGTGTTTTTTATTATTGAATTATAATACAGTACAAGCTGCTCGAATTTTCCTTCTTAAGATTTTCTATTTCTGTGATCTCAAATTTTCCCAGATATATATAATCATAAAATTTTCCAAATAAGTTTAGATTTTAAACTTTTTCCCACTTAAGAAATTTTTCTCCTCCGAACCTCTTTTTCAATAGTATTGTGAAGCTTAATTTTTAACCTAATGGAAACAGGGATTACAAAAGAAGGGAGGAAACAGGCCTAGGTGGACTATGTCCAAGGAATAGGGCAGAAAAAAATTATTTTTGGACTACTTAAAGGGTCATCCATTGCATTCCCAGGCCCATTAACATGTAAGAATTGAAGGTCTTGAAGCCAGTGGTCCAAAACCCAGCTGCATGCCATAAAACTTACAGGGGGAGTTTAGTTTTAGTTTTTATTAACGTCGCACTAGAAGCAACACGAGGGCTATAGGCGACGGACCTCGTAATTTTGAACCACGGTCAAGTGACGAGGACAACACCTGAGCTTGCACCCCCCTCTCCTAACATCCACACCACGCCAACGGGAGGACTATGGGCCCCGAACAGATTTAACGTGCATCAGCCCCGGCTACACGGCGGGTCTTTGGCAGCCAAGGATCGAACCCGCAACTGAACGAAAACCGCCGGTCGCGAGTCCACGACCTTGACCACTAGGCTACCGCGGCCCCAACTTACAGGGGGAAGTACCCTCCCAATTAAAACTAACCAAACGAATTTTATGGTGATAAGTAAACAGAAACTTCACATTAATGAAAACATGTACAAAAGAGTACATTTTCACAATGAAGAAAACTTTGTCATGTTTCCTCAGTCATATTCATTTTTGTAGTTCTTAGATTCAAATAGCAGGCTTTGAATATCCATTTCAACTGTGTATAGACTAGAAACATGCAGACACTGCTTTGAATTATTAAATAAAAAAAATGATAAAGTGTATTTAATGAAACAGTTTTAATCTTTTGCATTTCTAAGAAACAGTGTCTTTTGAGTGATCCAGAAAATAAATGCGACTTTTTAGTGGAAAAAGTGACCCCTGATAGCTCCGAGATAAGAATGCACAAAAATAATTGTGAATATATAAAGGTACTAATGACAATTATTAAAACATGTATTTTTCACTGAGTTTCTTAAGTGGGACTGTGGGTGAAATTTTTGCGTTCCAATATAATTTTTAGAATTGTATTATTGTCTTCATTCTGTGAAGTTACTGTGGAAGTTTTGGTCAGTTTCCTTTTCTTTTTTGCATTTGAGAATCTTTGGGGTATTATATTTTTATTAGGTGGAATATCTTTATTCGTAGTTGGGAAATGTATTTCTTGTGCATTTAATATATCTGCAGCTTCTAGTTGTGGTGCTACTGATTTTAGAATCCTTTCTAACACATTACATTGTCTATCAGACTTTAACGAATCTATTAGTTCTAAACACTTCTGTTTTATTTCATCCTTTCTGTGCTCAAGTGAGAGAGTCTGTGATTTTTTTTTTTTTTTTTTTTGGCTACATCATTCAAAATTAATTCATTTTCATCATCTATAATAAGGGGAGATTCATGAGGTACTGTAGTTGTATTAGTATTTTTAATATGTTGGTGTAAATAATGTATGTGTTTGCACATATTTCACCTAATTGATGAATCAATACAGCTGCATATATATTGGTGAATGCAAATATTACACTCGGTGCACTGTATGAGACATGTACAAGTTTTATTATTTTCATGTATATTGTATATTTTTGTATTACGTGTTGATGAAACTGACCACCCATTCTCATTCTCTATTACTAGTAAAGATAGTGCTTCACTTGTTTTATGTCCGATTCTTAAATCCTGTATCTTACTTGTCAATTTACCTTTATTTGCTGTAATTAAGCGATCTATCATTTTATATCTTACGAATCTCATTATACCGTGAATAGCCTTGTCTAATCTCTTAACATTTTCCCCATGAAGATAAATATATTTTAATGTTCGGTGCAATCGTTCTGTTTGTATTAATGCCACTGGTCTATAACAGTATGTCCAGCTGGATATATTTTGTTAATATGTTTCAAAGTAATTTGAAAATTCAATAGTATGGGGATCTCCTTTAAGAAGTTTTATTGCTGCTTCTATCAGTGTTTGGAAAGTATAAATGTCCCGTTCTTTTAAGAGTGATCTGATAATTTTATACGTTTTAGCCTGTTTTTTATCAGACCTGTTTAGACAGAATCAGAGTTGGAATTATCACCACACAAAACAAAATCACTCTCAGCCAAACTAGAATCATTTATACATTCAAATATACCACTCATGACAGAATCAGAATTCTGGCACACGATTGCTTCTATCTGCTTTTGATTCGGTTGAAAATCAAAAATTCCTACTGATGAAATAGAAGTATTTGGCTCTGAAAAGAGCCGCTTTTCTTCAGAAGACATATTATAACAAAATATATACGAGTAACAAATTAACAATAGCACGCTTACAGAGCAATGCAAAGTGTAGAATGAACGAGGGAAATGAAAATGACGACGTGCGCAGGAATCTGAGCAGATGTTCAAGGAGGAAACTAGTATGTGAGGGGCTAGACGCTTGTGAAAAAGGAAAGTTTTGTGGAGGGTGTTGAAGTCTTCGTAGCATTGAGTAGGCAGGCCTCCTTGGGACTGCTACAAGCCTATTTAAATCTTGAAATAAAGTTTTGTTAAGTTTTAAAAGTCGTAACTCATTTCACTATATTTTCGAACCACAACCAAACATTACAAATAAAGCTCCGAAAAACATTGATGATCTTAAAGCTATAACTTTAGCATAATGGCCCCAGAGCTGAAGATCTAATCTTATTAACCAATAAAATTCGCAGTACCATTTAGCATACATTGTTCCTTTTGCATTATTTGTACTTTCATACATGTCACATCATAAATAAATGATCGGATAACTAGCTGAAGCTTTTCAATATAATACAAGGTGTGGATATTAAATAAGATTGACGCTGCTGCAGAAGAATTACGCATGCGCCAAACGCTAGCTACCAATAGCAGTTGGGCGTGAAATGTTCTCTTTCGAATGCAGTGCCTCTCGCTTCTGTAAACAAATCCGTATAGCCGTAGACTTCGTTCGCGTTAGTTATTTTTTATTTCGCCAGATAAATAATAAGTGTAATAATGGATCAATGAATTGTGAATCCCCCCTCTCCCACAAAAACGAAGACGATGATGTTCCAAGATTGAGATAAATGATGTTCGAATTATCAACTTGTTACTGCTTTTGAATTTTTTCTTTTCAGCTTTATTTTTTAAGTTGAGACGATCATTCTTTTGTAGAAGTCAAGAAGTTGAGGTCATCTTCTCTTCTTCAAAGAGGGCCGAGTATGGCTTTGTAAAAGAAACACCCGATCATAGAGAGTACTGCCTTTGCTACTGAAGGGAGCCCGCTTTTGAAGTAGAGTCACTAAAACGTGGAAGACGCCCTTGTTGATGTCTCGTAGCCATAAAGAAAATTTTTGATTTTGTGACGATAAAAGACCAATTATTTTTGTTTTTAAATGTTATTGTGAAATGTCTCGTCCAGTGTGTGAAATTTTATGTTAATGTGAAACGTCAATATTAAATGTGCAAATATTCTAAGTTTGATTCTTTAATTAGAATAATTAGTAACATCGGCCATTCCTCCCCCCCATATATATATATATATATATATATATATATATATATATTGTCAACTTCATTTTCGACACTGAAGCCCTGGCTATTTCCCAAGCTTTAGATGAATAAAACAATCTATTAATAATCTGCTCATTTTATCCGATATTTTTAGTTTTATCTGTTCTATAAAACTTTTCAATCAAACCCCAAAAGTTATTCATAGACAAGCAAGATTTTCATATAATCCATTTATAATACGCGTTTGATATTTCTTTGGGTTCCGGGTCACTCAAACTTTTCCGGAATGAACAAGTGGATAAACTTGCAAGATCGGTAACAGAATTTGATGTTAATATGAACTGGGTAGTCTCGGAAGATATCAACAACTATCAAAAGAGATAGGGGGGAAAGTAATGGGAGCTTCAACTCCAGCAAATATTTTGAAAAGTTTCAGGGAGCATCTCGATAAATAATATAATGTCTTATTGGATAAAAAAAAAAAATAGAAGAGAGGAAATACTAAGTGCTCGGAACTTCAGCAGAATGATCATTATCCCAGGACTTTAACATAAATTTGATTTGCAGCATAGAACATGTAACCAAGTCAATGATTTGGAACATATTTAGTTGGTCTGAAGAAATTACAAGAGTAATCGAAATAATCTATGGAATCTTCTGAAAATCGATTCCTGATGTACTATCACTTCCAAAGATCTTTTGAACAAGATTGTGATGAACAGAATAGAGTTTGAAAATTTTTTTGCAAACGATAAAATAGTTTTACATATGCTAAAAGAGAATGTTGCTCAAAGGGATAATAACACATCAATCAATAACTCCCGAGACTAACCCAGAGATGGCGCTCGTAGTAAACCAGTAACCAGGTCTTTCTTTACTCAACCTCGATAACTCAGCTGTTTCTGGTCCGATTGACTTAAAATTTTGACACGTTTCAAGCAAGGTT
>BMAW01085625.1:41221-51278 GCA_019974015.1 Nephila pilipes | reverse complement strand
AGTACTCTATAAAGACCTGGTTACTGGTTTACTACGAGCGCCATCTCTGGGTTAGTCTCGGGAGTTATTGATTGATGTGTTACTTAGAATACGAAGAAAATCTTATTTGTCACTCACTTAAGAATCATGGGACTGGTAAAAACATATTTGAAGCAAATGATCACTATTTCTTTGGAAAAAGGTATTCAACCGTCAAAATGCGTTGTGCTCACCACAGATGGAATAAAATCTACAGAAAATTGCCTCCAGATTAGCAAAACATTCGAAGTGAAATGGTCAAAGGTGTCGATTTTATCACTGAACGCGAGATTCTTAGCCAAATTTCTGGTTGCTTAAAGTACTAACACATCGATCAATAACTCCCGAGTCTAACATTGAAAACAACATTTTTTTTTGCAAAATTTTTTTTTATTCATCAACATAACACCTTTTGTTAATCACCTTTTAGGGTGATACAATCGTTCCAACGCTTTTCCAAATCTTTTTTTTTTTTTTCGCAAGAAATCTTTTTTGTTGCGAGTAAATAGCGATAAACAGCTTTTTGAATCATCGACTCGTTGCTGTTTTTGTTCCATCGAAAGCAATCGCGGCACCCACGTGGAAAAAACCTTTTTCAGTAAATACACTTCCATATGATATCTGTGTCATCTCAGCAATCTCACGGAGCTTCACTTTACGATCTTTCATTATAATTTTTGTCACTTCACTCACATTTTCCGGTGTAACGGCTTCCACAGGTCTACACGAGCGTTCCGCGTCATTTGTGTCGGTACGACCACGTTTAAACTCGGCAAACCACCGACAAATCGTTGCTTTGATGGACAAGAGTCCGGGTAACATTTTTCAATACATTGTTTCGCTTGCCCGATGTTTTTACCCATTAAAAAACAATGTTTTATCAGAACACGAAACTCGGTTTTTTCCATTTTTTAAACAAACTACAAAACGACTTTACTCCAACCTCGATAACTCAGCTGTTTCTGGTCCGATTGACTTAAAATTTTGACACGTTTCAAGCAAAGGTTAGTACTCTATAAAGACCTGGTTACTGGTTTACTACGAGCGCCATCTCCGGGTTAGTCTCGGGAGTTATTGATTGATGTGTTATATGATGGCATGCAGACTTCACAACACTTTGATTTTGCACACGGAAGTTAGGTGATTGTTTCAAGGTAAAGTCTCGACGCTGCTGTTCGAACTTCGACCTAAGCAAGCCTCCTATTTTTTTTGGAAAGATTTTTGATTTAGAATGTTAGCAAAGCCTTGCGTACTTGGAGTGATATTTTTTACCAAATCAATAAACTGAAATCTTTCGCTCTAAAACATTTGTAACATTTTACTGGTTGTCGAAAAAACTGAATCAATGAAAAAAACT
Organism: Nephila pilipes; assembly: GCA_019974015.1. Classification (NCBI taxonomy): domain Eukaryota; kingdom Metazoa; phylum Arthropoda; class Arachnida; order Araneae; family Nephilidae; genus Nephila; species Nephila pilipes. Next base: position 49,903 of record BMAW01085625.1, on the reverse strand, counting down.
AAGATTTTTGGGCAAAGTGAATTAAAAAGAGACAGCCTTAATTGTTCGAAACGCTGCATGATTTCGTCAGAAGTTGAACTACACTTAAAAGTTGGTGATAAGATAATTGGGCACTTGGAAGGATTCCTTTTTATTTGAAAAATATTTTTTGGATCTGGGTGGGTGGTGCTTATCCAATTCATAAAAATAGTATTTTGAATCGGCTTCATTGCCGATTCCTGAAAAGAAGGAATTGTTAGAGTTCACATCAGATACCACTCTGAAAAACCTCTTCAATGACGGAATGATGAACCAAGCCAGTTAAGAGGCTCGTCGCGATGACGAATTCAGGGAACATTTAAAAAAAAGTCCTGTTTTCGTAGCCGTTTACCAGCAAGAAGCTTGCTGAATTCACGTATATTTATTCAGTCCCAAATATCCAATTACTCCCCCCCCCCTAAAAAAAAGTGTTATTTTGTTAGCTTACTTCAAAACTGAAATAAAAAAAAAAAATTTAAAACCAAGATTTAATTTGATTCAGCATACACACCTTCTTTGAGAAATTTTTTAGAATACGCAATGCGTGCAACGGATAGGGAGGAAGAAAGTCTGGAGGATTCGGAAGCTCATGAAAAGAAACCGAGTTAACTGGAGACGGGAGTACACGCTTTAAAAAGTTTGGGAACCGCTGCAATAGACTAACAACAATTGGGCACTGAAAGTTTTACATAAAGGGATTGTACGTTCGAATACCACATGTTTGTGTTCAACTAATCATCCAAAGCAGAGAGGTAAGATTAAAGTGACATTGTGAACACGTTAATTGGATTGTCACAAATTGGTGCAACGTATTGATCATGAACAAGACCAGATTTGAACTAGAATCAGGCGGTACACCGGTAAGGGATTGAATAGAACAAGACACACGCACTCAGGTCATGAATTTCATGCATTCAGAGACGGCAGCGTCTTGATTTGACTGGAATATTGGAGTACACTGGCTATCTAACTTCACAATATTACAAGAAATATATAATTGTAAAAACAAATTCGCCTTCCCAGAATTTTTTTTTTTTTATTTTAAAAGAGATTTTTAAAAATATACAACTGATTTCGGAATTTACAAAATAAATTAAGAGAAAGTTGTACGGAAAATAAGAGAAAGAAATTTAGAAATAATAAAGAAGAGTTGAGTTCATATTACAGTCAGGAGAAAAATATTGTGATGATAAAACTATGGGCATGACAGTCCAGGGTCTTATCCACAGTGGAGAGGTTGGATCGGAAAAATTTACTTGGAAGTGACAATCTGGTTCGTTTTTATTTTACATTTCCTGGAAAGAGTTCTGCTACATGAAAATTTTGTCTAAGTGAGAAATGGCTTTTATGGATTTTGCAATTGCGGGATGGAATTTAGAGGTTTTCTTTTTTAGTGGTTTAATTTTTTGGAATCGGGGAGGGGGGAGAGAAGCAGTCTTTATTTTCTTATTTTATTTATTTATTAGAGTTTTAAGAATTCTGAGTGGTTTTAAAGAAAAAAGAAAAGATTTCATTTTTAAAAAAAATATATAAATGCATTTTGCAGGTGGATTCAGTAAAAACAAATTTTGCAGAGCTTTTGTTTTTTAATAGGTCCTCTTTTAGTCCATTCAGAATCGGGTTGATGCAATTTCTAAATTTTCAGCTGCGTCTGGATCATCTGAGGACTCCAGTGGTTTAAAGGAAAAAAGAAATTAATACTTCAGAAAGATATGTCAATGTTCTTTCCCATTCTACTGAATGCTTTGCAGATTTTGATTTGGCTTAGGAGTCATTTCTTCCGTTGTCCAATAACGTTTCCATTGGCGAGTCCGCGTTTCTTAACGCAAGTTCGGCAACGATCATAAATGCAGAAGATCAAAGAACCATTAAAAAGTCACAAAATCCTCCAACAAATCCGAAATAAACTGGAACCCATTAATGAAAGATGATTTTTCCATCAACAATGTTATTCGCTATTATTGATCGACACCCAAATCTTGTCGGTAGCAGTGTCATGGTATATGCTGGAATATGAATAGGATTTCGCACCGAGATGCACATCTTTAAGTGCGGTTCGATAACAACTATGCGGTATCGGGATGAAGTCCTAGAATTTATCGCAAGACTCTAAACTGCAGAAGTTGGTTATGATTTCCTCCTAATGGATGATAATGTCTGCCTACATTATTCCAAAATCGTTGACGGGTGAGAATATTTCTCGTAAGAGAGGCCCCCGTATTCTCATGATCTTATCCTATTGAAAATATTTGAGATCTCTTAGGCTATATCTGAAAGTTTGCATTCTTCAACCAATTTCAAAGAGTTGGAAACTGCTCTAATGGCACAGGAATTTCCATTATTAACATCTGCGATTGTTAATCACCTCAAAGAAAGCAAGAACAAACTCTAAACGATAGCGTAGTGTGGATTTCTACTACCCGGTGCGAGCCTTAATTTGCCACCCTATAAAATGAAAGAATAATGCGCGCACAGAGAATGCATTGGGCGTGTGTAAAATTAAATTACTTATAGTTTAACACGTTGAAACGAATAAGTAACCTTCTGCGAGGGTAAAACCGTAAAAAATTGAAAAGTTTGAAAAAAAAAAAAAAAAAAAAAAAAACATTTACCTTAACGCTGTTATATATTCGAAGAATTTTATAAAACAAACCAACATGATTTTACAAATAACTAACACATTTAGGTGCACATGAAACTTTGCCCAGGTATAAAATAAACAATATCAACACTACACCACTCTTTCAAATAACAAAAATGTTTAAGAAATTATACGCCACCTGTTCACAGTCACTTCCATGAGTTGTTCAATGACAATAATTCAAAAATCAAAACGAGCACACTAATTGCATTTGTTGAGTGGCAACAGCGGATTGCGAACGACCGCATCCGTTTCGAAATTTAAAAAGTGAAATTTATTTCCTTATTTTGAATAAAATATTTGACAAGCAACTCTATTTTGAACGACTTCCGCACAGTTCGATTGCTTTGATATTTTGCATCAGTACCAACGTAGTCCCGATGACAATACAGTTACTTGATTAATGATCACGGCATGATGCTGCAGTCAGGATAAGCCAGCTCGGCGGTCACTCCCTGCTGGCTTATGATTTGGGTGCCCGAGGCCAGAGCCCCTTCTGCATCCCAATGCTACGCCACTGCCTCTAAAGTTTGTGTGAAGGTCCAAGATTATCACATACTCTATTTTACGTTTTAAGTATTAATTTAAAATTTTATAAAATACATAAAAAATAATATAAATTACACATTTCCTTCAAATTATTACAAAAAATGCATAAATACATTCATGTGCAATGTGATTCTAATAAAAAAAAAGCTTTACTTATTTATTTTGTTGATTTTACCGTCGCGTACTAAACTTTTGGAAGCCTTCTTTGTATGGATTCTTTACTAATAAATCAAATCTGAATTGACAATATATATATATATATATATATATCCATTCATAACTAAACTCAGGACAAAAAAAACTTAACTAGAATGATTCAGTCTCCAGAAAATTTTAATCATTTAGAAATTCTTAAAAGTTTATTTTATCATTTGTTGGAAAGAAGAAAAGATTTAACTCTCTCTCTCTTTCAACTTATCACTAAACTACTTTTTTTCTATTTTTACTGACACAAACTTTCTATCCACGTCTGATTTGTTAGCAACGCACTTTCATCTCACATTTACTTTTTTTAATAATGAACTTTTAACAGCAATACCTTGATTGTTATTAACTTTCCTTAACATAGCTTACTTTGAAGATAAGATATCTTCAAACTTCAGACAAAAACAGTAATTTTTCTAATAGATTTAACAGATTAAATTTTCATTTTTGTTGGAATTTTCATCTCTAAAGTGGTGGTTTCGGAAACGATTTCGGAGAGGGGAGGGGAAGATGCCAATTGTCTAAATACACACATTTAAAATTTAACCACATGTGATTACGAAATTCTCAGATATTTATCCATTAATGCAAATTCATACTAAAAATATTTACTCACAGAACTTTATTTTAAGCTCTCCCTCAGTCATTTTCATCCCCCCTTCTATTTATAATCCCCCCCAAAGATGACAGCTATTAATCTTTATCAAAAACCTAATGTCCCATTAAATTTTTTTGGATCACTATCCGGGAAATTGTACGGGTTTCTTTTTAAATTCTGCTTTTTTTTCTTTTTAATTATTTCAGTATCTTGTCAGTTTTCTACATAATCTGTAACAAATGCCATCAAAACTATTATGTTCCCATTTGTTAAATTATAAATAAATCTGTAAGATACCAATTAAATATATGACACGCATTATTTTCATGGATGAGATATGTCATATATGAGTAACTATTCATTTATTATAAAAATTTCATTATTCAAGCTTTTCATAATCTACAAGAGAAGTAATAAATTTCTGCTTTATAATTAGTGGTTAGAATAGTTTTCATTATATATTTTAAACAAAAAAGTATATATTTTTAAAACTCTTGTAAAATTTATTATAGAATCTATTTGAATATGCAAAATTACACTGCTCTCTAATGATAAAGAGTTGTAATAGAATGAATATCTTATTTACTCTAATAAGAGAATTATATCCAGGTCAATAAAATTCATTTTTAAAATTAATATATGAATTTTTTCAGCATAAAAAACTTTAAAATAATAATTTAACTTTACTTTCAGCTTAATCAAAAATAATCTTGTTCGTTAAATAATTTTGTTGAACATCATATCTAAAAATTAGCAGTGTTTTGAATTTCTTGATTACTTTATCTGGTTATAAATATGTGAAGGAGAAAATAACATTTGTAAAAAATGAACTTCAAACAAAATTGGAAGTCATATAAATATGAGAGATGTAAATGTAATGAAAATTAATATTATTTAGCATTCTTTTTATACTGAATAAATTAAAGATGACATTTAATACTGTGAGAGATAAACATATTTCTGACAGAGTCATGTTGAAGAAATAAGAGAACAGTAAACTGTCAAAACAGAGTATCTTTATTGATTATATTATTTTTTAAACGTTGAATAATGCAACTGAGAAAAGAAAGTGCAAAACATGTCTCTATTTAACTTGCTCAGGAACAGTTCAAGTAGTATGCAATATATTTCAAGTACCATAGTATTAAAACTAAAAACAATTAGCAATTTTACTTTGTTAGTCTTTTAAAGATTTATTTTTAATTTATCTTACCATAGCATCTGATAAACTTCTGTCTAAAATAGAACTATCTTAAAGAAAATTAAAGATTCAAGGTAAAAATATAATACATTTTTTGAAGTAAATATAAAATACTGATGGGAAAATTAAGCCAAATCTTGTACAGTAAAATGCTAAGTATACAGACAAATTTAGTAAGAATAAGAGAGCATTCTGAGATTTGATCAATATAACTGTTTAAAAAATTAAACTTTCAGTCTGAAAGCAAATTAGTATAAGAGAGCTACAGTTGATCAAATGAGATTAAAAAGAATACCAATCGAAGACAGGAGCATGCAGTGATCCTCATATGGTAAATAAGTGATTTTTTAAAATAATCACAATATGTTTATAAATTAAAAAATAATACATTGATTTTTTGTTATGCAAGGAATATCTAATTTTCTTTCATGCAGATAGAGAAGGGATGATAAAACTTAATTAGGCTATGAAGTTCTAAGAAAAATCCAAAAATATTTTAATAATTTGTTTTGAATTGTTAAATATAAATGAAAGGGCTTATTTAAAGTTTTGAAAATGACAAGGTTTAAAAATAAACATTTAAAAAGTGTTGCATTAAAAAAGATACAATTCAGCATAGCTGAGGGAAAAAGAGGCTTACTAAAATACACTGAACTCATAAAATGACAAAAAAAAACATTTTAACACTGGATTTACGGGCATTTTTTGACTATATACTTACTTTTATCAAAATCTGTCTTTTTGATAGGTATATTAAAATGCAATTTATTTCAATTATTTATTTAAACATCTATAGATTTTTATTTACTGTTGTTTTTAATACATTTTTTACATGTAAACTATCTTGGAAGTGCAATTTCCACATATACATCACTTCTTTTCTCTGCTAAGTTCACAGCTGAAGTGATTTCTGACACATAAGGTTTGCTCTAATTGTAAACAACTAGCTCAAACTTGTTTGCTCATGTATTCATTGTTGAACAGCCATCATTTACTAGGCTTTGTTTTATCTTATTAATTGTTATTTCATTTTTTTTTTATTTCACAATAATTGGTCTATCTAAATTAACTTGTGAAACTGATGGATTTTTGTAAAAATTATTATAAAACATCCTTAGATAATAAAATATAGGGTTCCAGAAAAAATGAGTAGAAATATATATTTGCTGCATTATATTATTAAAAAACAATTACAATACAATCAATTTACATGAACATTAAATTATTATTATACAATAACATAATTTCCAAATATTACACATTCTAGACAGTAAATAAATTAGTTCAATTTGATATAGGATGAAAAAACATATTCTTAAATGGGTCGTTTAGACACACCTTGTTTAGTTTTCACGAAAACGATTCTCATCTTAGAATAAATTTAAAACAATTTAAAAATAAAGAATAAAAATTCGAAAATAATTAAAAAAAATTCTCAAAATAATCATTTAATGATGTTCTCAAAATAATTATTTCATATTTCTTCAATCAATTATTTAATTATTCTCAAGTTAATTCTTCAAAATACTAAAAATATTCAATATTGCATGAAAATAACCAATGAGTAATCCTCAAAATAAATATTAAATTTCAGACAAAATTGTTGAATTAATGCAGGACTTACACATTGAAAATTCAATAATGCATCCACACAAAACATTAGCAAAGGAATTGTAAATAACATAATAATAAAGATTCTAAAAATCATTAAAATTCAAGAGAGTCCCTTCCCTCTTCCCCCACCCCTTTCTATTTAATGTCTTTATAGTGAAGTTGACGAACCAAATAAAAAATGACCTTACTGCACCATTAAGGATTATCCAGTCATCTATATGGGGAGATAGGGTCTAAAAGTCCTTAGCCGACATTATCCACTTGTCTACTCTTTGCCCTGCAAGTGGGATTGCTGCATCCATACTACTCTATAAATGGCTTGCTGTGGGGAAAAGTAACAGTGAACTCGCTAGACCTCTCGTTGTTGCACGGGGGGAAAGTTCGTCTAAGGAGTGATTGCACACAGTCACTTGTCTTCTATTCAACCTCTCATAAACGCACAGAGGTGTTTTTAGTCATCACATTACACCCTTCTCTTGGTCACTAAACGCGAAAGTAGTAAATCTTCACGTGTTCTTGCGGTAGTCTTATTCTCCTGGCCTCAATATCACCCGACGTCCCTTTATATTGACTCACTCTGTACTTATAATTTTCTGTTGCAAATCTTTTTCTTCTTCCACTGAATTGAACTTTTCCTTCCACAGTTTTGCATTTCGCAGGGGTTGTTTCTGGACGATATTCCTTCTACTTTTTCTTCCTCCTTTTGCGTTATAAGATCTCCTTGCCCTTTTTCGCACGTAACGATAAAGGTAACGATATCTGAAATTATACGAACATTGTCCCACTTCTGTAGGTTCTTTGCCTTTGATTTGGGAATAAAATATAAATTTTGTATCTTTAAATACAAATATTTCACGTGCATACTATTTATTCTTTTGTTTGTTCATTCTGTGTTTTATAAGCTTCTATCATGAGCGTTTGATGCATACATGTGATGTTAATGATACTGTAACGTGATTATTTGTATAAATTAAAATTATCATTACCTTAAATTTTTGTAAGCCTTTGTTATAGATCAGAGGTCTTCGACCTGGGTTCCGCGGAACCTAGGGTACCTTAGCACTTTGACAGGGGTGCCGTAAGTGCTTATGAAAAATAAGTATAAATAAATATTTCTTGGATAAAACAAAATCTTAAGTTTCATGAAAGTCACGTGCTTCAAATACATTAATCGAGACACGTTAGGTCACATATTAGTCTCAATTCTTTGGCTCAAACGGTATTTCTTAAATTGATATATTGATCGGCACTCAACTGAAACTAAAATTTAGTCAAGTTCATATTATGCATTTTTGGATTGACTTTAGAGAAGAATATCCTGAAATTGCCAAAAGATTTGAGGAACATATAATGTCATTTGTTTCGACCTATGTATGAGAAAATGTTATCTCTTTGTACGCTGCGACAAAAACAAAATGCAGAAACAGATTGGTTGCTGAACAGGACATTAGGTTGCAGGTTTTATCAATTATTCCAAGTGTTAAAATACTTTGAAATAAAAAAAACAATCACGGACAAGTCATTAAAAATGTTCTTTTTTATGAATTTGTTTTAATTTAAAATATTGTTGTTTTTATTCATTGATAGAATACATTTTAGGAAAAAAAAAGAAAAAAAAACGCCATTAGCTATCTTTCCTTTCATTATCTTATTAAGAAGTTTGTGTTGTGATGAAAAAAAAAAGAGGCAGTAATAATTTTGTTAATTTGAGTAGGATAAAGCTTTGATATCCTATTTTTTCAGCACTTTGATCAAGAGGTTCCTTCAAGAAAACGGTAAGCTCAAAGGGTTCCCATAGTGTAAAAGGTTGAATACCCTTGCTATAGATAATTGTTTCATTTAAAACAAAAATTGAGT
>BMAW01085625.1:0-36221 GCA_019974015.1 Nephila pilipes | reverse complement strand
CTATTTTGTTTCGAATATTCTCTACTTTTCTCTGCTTTTTCATGCTTTCAAGCAGTCCTTGAAATAGTACTGCTCCCAATTTTCTCAGTTCCGTTTGATGCATTTCTTTCTGTTCATTTAGGTACGAGTTCCATTCCTTAATTTCCCAAATTGATTTACAAGATTATAATCTTCATTATCCTTGGAATTAAGTTGCATCTCTATTTCTGATAATGCTTCTCCTTTTTCTTTGATGATTACATCTCATTCCCTAATAACTTAAGATAACTTCTTACTTTGTTCCAATTTTAATATCTGACCTTCCTTCTTTAATTTAGATCGAAACTCTTTATGCTGAAACTGAAATATTTTTTCACTATTGAAAACTATTCACCTTTCTTCCTTTTCTTTTAATAATAGCATTTTGTTGCCTTATAACTTGAGATAACCTTTAATTTTCTTCTTGAATTTTAGCCACCTTCTAATCTTCAATTTAGAAGCAATCTATTCATATTGAGACTGAAATCGTTTTTCGTGACATGTTCTCTTGACCTCTCGTTCTGCAACAATGGCATGTATTTCCCTAATAACTTGAGATAACTTTTTATTTTCTCTTTTAACTTTTTATTTTCTTCAATTCAGAAGCAAACTCTTCATGATGAGACTGAAGTCGTTTTTCGTGAGATATTCGGCTTTCTTCTTTTTCTCCAATATCAGCATTTTGTTCCATTATAGCTTGATGCAACTTTTTATTTCCTTCTTTCATCTTCGCACGTTCAAATGGTAGAGTAATTTCCTGCACACATCTGTCTCCTCTCTGAGCTTTTGCCTTAAATTTTCCAATACAAGACTTTTTTCTCTTTCGATTTCTTCCATTTGCTTACGCATTTCTTCCCTTCGCTCCTTCTCAATCCTTGTTTTATATTTTCTTTACAGCACTAGTCCCACAGGTTCTTCAAAATATTTATTCCCCAAAATTGGTTTCTTCATTGAAATTGTTATTTCCGACACATTATCTAAGCTCATTTCTTGAGCGACGATTCGAAAGTCTTCCGTTTTTTCCTCTCGCTACGAAAACCATTGAAATTCGCATTGAATCAGAATTTTCACAAAATTCACTCAATACCGAATAAACTCGAAATTCACTACATCATGCCAGACTTTGCCGGAGATATGGTATGAAATAAGTTTCTATATTTAAAACTTAATAAAACTTTATTCTGGGACTAAAAGGCTAACAATGCTCCCAGGTTATCCTACTGTTGCTGCTTCCTCGTTATTCAACCTTCCACTCTGTATATATAAAACATTCTCTTTCAACCTCCTCATGGGCGGTATTTCTAGCACCCCGTAGCGGAAGCTTCTGAATCATTGCCCGGGGGGCATGGGAACAGTACAACTATATTGGATTCAATTAAAAATAAATAAATCGTTACGTAACCTTAAATGTTAGCCTTATTAAATCATAACGAAAAAGAGAGTTTTAAGGGTAACAAATTAATAATTTTCTTTTCATAAGGAATGAACAAAATATTGCACTTGAGGAACTTTTAACTATTGTTTTCACTTCAAAAATGTTTTCAGCTATTTTTATTTAATACAATGAAACCGTTTTTAATAATTATTCATATTTTAAGGTCAAACGTAAATATTTTAAGATAATAAAAACAAGGCTCCCAAAATGACCTGATATTTCATCTGAGTATACGTGTAGCAATGGGGGGGGGGGGGGACGAAAGAAAAAATATTTCAAAAGTGGATCGTAGATCACGCAGTACGAGTCATAAGAGGCTTAAAATGACTGCTGTAAAAGATATGCAGATTTTAAGATGCTAATTAAAAGATGTGACATGCGCATCGCACATCATACGTGTGAAAAAAGGCGGAGAACATGCAATTCCTGTTATTCTGCGTCTGAGAATGTAGTCATGACTCTTTCATTGGAGGATAGGGCTCTGCTTGAAAAGCCTTTTACAAGAAAGGTGACTGCGCGGCAATTGCATTGAAGAAATTCCAGACATCAAAGGATTTTAAAAGCGGCTCTGGTCCGATAACTGCATTCGGTCTGAAGAAAATGATTGATAAAATTCAAACAAGCGGATTCCTTTGACATCACAAGTGGCAAAGGGAGGAAATCAATTGCTTCGACGTCACTGGAGAATGTGTACAGTATTGGAGGAAGCGACAAGCAGTGTTTTGGGAACATGCAGTGCACGAGGAATTACCTGAACTTCAGACATGCCTGTCAGCACGGTTCGCCAAATTTTACGAAACATCTTGCAATGCTATTCATTCAAAGTTACGCAGGTTCAGGAATTAGTTCCTGCTGACCTGATAAAAAGGAGAAGCTTTTACCCTGCAATTTCTTGCTCGAATGGAAGTGAACAATATATGGCTATGGAACATTTTGTGGGCAGACGTAGCCCATTTCCATCTCATATTGTAGAATATACACAAGAATGAATCCGTTCCAAATTCAACCATAGCCTCATCATCCTTAAAAGGTCACTGTGTGGGCAGGTTCCAGGCAGCAGTTATCTTTGGCCCTTTCTTTTTTGAGGAGATTGGTCTTTCAGGTCCTGTCACCTGTACAGTCAACGGATCACGTTATGAATCTCTTTTACGCTAAAAGCTCATTCCAGCACTGAAACAGCGCGAATGTGTGGATAGCACATTTTAATGCAAGATGGCGCTCCTCCGCACATTTAAAACCCAATGAAGTAACTGCTTGACAAGCATTCTGGAAATGACAAAATTATCAGTTGCCATTTCTCTAGCCGCCACAATAACCTAACATGAACCCTTGCGACTTCTATACAGCTGTGGGTTACCTAAAACATGTTGTGTACTGCGAACTTATCTGAATTGAAAACACGCATTACGCAACAAATTCACAACTGATACATTACGATCTATTGTCGAACACGCTGTTTTGCGTTTTCAACTTGAGGCAGAAAACGGTGGACAGCAAATTTAACATTTCTTATGCAAGTCGTAGCAGCTTATTCACGGCTTCGTTCGCTTGATGGTTTCATCAGTTTTTGCTTATTCTTCGGTTTTTGGCCTAGGCACAATTAAAAACAGATTTTTCCTATCCGCTAATGCACCCCCTTGCCGTGGCGGATGGGCTTTGAACAAAGATGGCCACAACAGTAACACACGCATATATGTCTCGCATTTTAATTAGTCTCTTAAACAAGCACAGCGCCCTCTATCTGTACACTTTTGATCATTTTTTTCTTCCACAAAACAAATTCTCATTTCTTCACGTACACTGAGATGAAATATCAAGTAATTCTGACCCGTGGTTCTATTTTATAGCCTTTTTTGAAAGAGCAACTTTAGTTATAATCACCCAGTATTTAGTAAGTCTTTAAAAAAAAAAAAAATTAATTACAAGAACTGATGATACCATCTTATTGTTCCTTTTCTACAAGAAATGCATAAAATATTGAATTCAACATAGATTACGTTATTTAAATGCATCTGTAATGAATATATATATATATATATATATATATTAATATACAAATGTTTTTAAGATAAAATATTTTAAATGAAAAACTAATATGAAAGAAACTATACTTTAAACAATTTCAAAGAACATTTACAAACTTGTGTGTAAAATCTATTTATACTTCAAAATACGAAGCACATATTTTAATCGAAAAGAAAAGTCATAACTTTTTGGTTGTTCTTAAGCACTTTTGAATAACTTCTTTCCCAGTAGCTATTAAATCGAAAGCAGATTATGCTTGGTTTAGTTATACGACAAGGATTTCTTTAAGCGATTACTGTTCATTATCCATGTGCATTGTCTGAAATTACATTCACGTGTTGTTTTATAAATTTCAACTAATGAAACAGCCTAAAGAAATTGATTAAAATAGTTTCAAAAGGCACTTCTGACAAAAGACAAGTCATATTAAAATATTTCCACATAATAATTCCGGAAAATATTCAACGTAAATTATAACAATATAAATTTTAACAGTGATGTAATGCATTTAAGTTGATCATCTGCATAATTAATTGGTCTCTTAATACATACTTAAATCCAATTTCAACTTATACTTAAAAAAGATCTCACAATTTTTTTTTTTTTTTTTTTTTTTTTTTGTTAAAAAAATTGATTTGATATCCCTCATTATATATTGGTGTGAGATCTTTTAAACTTAAACAATTATTTATCTAAGCATTAAAAAGGTCCAATGTTCGGTTTTCGAATAAAGTAAAGAAGAGAGCCAAAACATTCCTTTAAATAGCAATACAGTAGTATTCCATTTTAGCAGCTTTATAATAAATATCATTAGATGCACTTTTTTAATGTTTGAGATTATATACAGTTGCTCTCCAATAGTGGCACTCTCAATAGTTTCTTTAAATAAAAATTAATAATTCCCAATAATTTTCGCCACCACAGGGACTCTGTCCTTATCAACGTAATAACATAACATTGTCTGGAACAGCCCACAAACAATTCATAAAACAAAAGTTTTACCATTTACTGGAATTAAAACGGATTTTGCTATATTACACAAACACATTATATTAAAAACTATGTTTACATTGCATTATTTAAATTTAGGAAAATTTTGGACTTTAATTATTATAATGAAAACCCTTTATTTATAAAAAATTATTTATTTCATAAATACTAATATCATAAGCTTGCAAAAATAAGCAATTCAGAAAAAGTGGAAATATATTTTCAAACAGTAATTCTACTTATCTTAGCTTCGAATTTTCGCCACGCTTAAAAAAAAAATAAGAATCTTCTTTTCTTCGACAGATTAAACTTTTATAAAAGTTTTAATTACAGCACAAAACACTATTTATCCTAGTACAAGGATGGCGAACCAATGGCACGCGACACAGTATTTTCGGCACGCCACCGATTGCTAAGTTCACTAAAAAGTATATTACGAACGAACGTGAGTGATCCTACTCTACGGAGTGTTCGGGCGCGGGACGGCGGGCAGGAAGCGCGCTCGTTTGTTATTGTAGTTACATCGTGAACGACAATTGCTAATGACGCATAGTTTGTTTACGCATAGCATAATAGTCAATTTCGTCGACTCAACTGTATTTTAAAGTTTATTAGTGTTATATTTACGATTTTTAGCTGTTATTTAGTAAGGCTAGTTCAGCAAAAAAACGAAAAGTACAAGATAGTGTTTCAGAGAATTTCAAACTTGGTGGACTGAGAAATATGACATGATTAGTAAAGGCGGTTTGTGTTTTACGTTCTGGAACAGTGATATGTAGAACATCATCTGTAAAACAGCATTTTGAAACAAATCACAAATTCATTAGTCAAAAAAAGCGAACTAGAGCAAAAGGAATTAATTGGAAGTGTAATGAAAGACAGAAATAAACAGTCGACGTCTATAATTAAATATGTTGGCAAAAATTGTCATAAAAGCGCGGCAAGTTACTCGGCTGCAAAAGTCATTGCTCGGCATAGTAAACCATTTCAAGAGGGAGAGTTTTTGAAGGAAACCTAATCTTCACTTTTTGATGATTTCGAATATAAAGATAATTCAGCGCATCAAAGACACTCTCCTCCGTCTAAGAACACAATAAAAGAAAGAATCTTAAAACTGGCCGGAAATGTAACAGATCAACAAAAAAAAAAAAAAAGACATTAACTCCGCTCCTTTTATATCGCTATGTCTTGACGAAAGCACTGGCGTCATTAAATCTGCACGTTTAACTGTTTTTGCTCGACCAATGAATGGTTTTATAATTTTATTTCAAAAAGATGTAGGACATTCGATTCTGGAATTCTCTTGCATCATTCACCAACAAACCTTGTGTGCTAAGAGTGGTTTAATATAATGGCAATATAATTGATAATATAATGGCAGTAGTCACAAAAGTAGTCAATCTCATTTCGTCGCTGGCTTTTAAATACGTGAAAGTTTGATGCTTCTTTGTTAAATGAAATCACCTCGATGTATAATGGCTTACTGATGTATAATAATGTTCGCTGGTTGAGCCGCGGGAACGTGCTTCAAAGATTTGTTGATTGCTTGTAAGAAATCAGACTGTTTCTGCAAAATGAGGGGGGAATTGAACAATACCCACAGTTGTTGGATGTTATGTGGCTTTCAAATTTGATGTTTTTTTACAGACATATGATAACGTTTCAATGAATTGAGCGTGAAGCTTCAAGGCACAAATAAAACAATTATCGTCATGACAGATCTCATTCGCGCTTTTGAAGCTAAACTGTATGTTTTCACAGACACAAGAATGATATTATTACAAGAAACTACAAGTATTTTCCAAACTTCAAAAAAATATCAATGACTTAGATATACATGAGAAACCGGGCGAAGAAACAGTCACTAAAGAAATTATTTTAGTAATTGATTCTTTAATCAATGAATTTTCAGCAAACTTTTCTCAGTTCCAAGAATTATTAGAAACATTCAAGTTTATTATGTACCCTGATGCGACTTCATTTGATAAAATGAACATGTGCTAATACAATTGGTTGGAAGTTGAAGAATTTGAAATGCAGCTGATTGATTTCCAGTCTAGTTCAATATGGATTCAAAAATTTATTGAAACAAGGAAATAATTAGAATTAATTGAAACAGAAAGATTGGCAAAGCAAAGTAAGTAAAAATGCCAGTAACAAAATTTTTGAAACATGGAATTTGTTACCCGATACATTTAACTGTTTGAAGAAACTGGCTCGTGTTATTTTAACCATATTTTTTATCTACATATGCCTGCGAGTCATTATTTTCAGAGATGAATAACATTAAAGACTGACTTATAGAAACGGTTTGACAGATGATTCCAGTTAAGCATGTATTTTGCTAAAAGTAACATCTTACAACCCTAATATAAGTTAAAAGAGTTTTAAAGAGTAAATAAAGAGTTTTGAGTTAATAGTATTTGATATTATTACTTTCCCAATAATCACGAAGTCAAAATTATTTGAGGCACGTCTATGACCTCATTAAATATTTTTTTTAGAAAAAACGGCACGTTGATACATAAAGGTTCGCCACTCCTGTTCTAGACTCATGCCGAATTTCCAGCAGATTCATTCGGCCACGATCGGTCTACTAAGCAGACTCCACAGACAGATGCCGTACACAGACTGATTCCGAATGTAGCTTTTGGCGTATTTCCTGTTTCAGCCAGGTGTGACGTCACACCAAAAATTCACGAAAAGACCGTAACTTTCTTTCTTATTGGTTTTTCCGTCTTTATAGCTTCTTTATCTCCATAGAAGGCAGCACAACAAACAGCTTCTTACTGACTACTCCTTTCTCAATAACTTTCAACCTCTCGCGTTTTCCCCACTTTTTTTTTTTTTTTTTCAAACAAATTCATTCTTCATTTTGAGAACTACGTGATCTGCGGAATTATTTCAATACTCAACTAGTTTTTTTTAACTAAAATCCCTCACCTTTTAAGACCTATATGAGCTTCAGCTGACGTCACATTGAGTGAGATGCGCTTCTGAAACCACAACTACCTCCCTCGGTTCTCCAGAGAGACCAATTGCGTTATGGCACAAATCGAGGCCGTGCCTCCTTTTCGTCCCATCGCGTTGGTATTTCATGGCGAATCAACTCTTTCAGCTGGCGTTTTCTCACCATCGCCATCTTTACAGAGTATTTTTGTCTTCTTACTTTTTGGGACAGAAAATCAATTTTTAGAGATTTTGAAAAAATATTTTCTTCCCCAAATTAAGATCAGGGGGGAATTTTAATTTTTTTTAAGTAGAAACTCGGTAATTTTATGACGCAGGCCGTAGTCGATTTTTCGTCTCGGTTCCAGCAACTTCGAGTACTTTCCATTTGTCGCCAAATCAATCGCCAAGGTGATGGGGTCATTGCTTAAACTCTTTTGAAAACTCTGGTGACATATATGTAAATCTATCTTTTTCCTTTATAAGAGAAGCGCTACAGGAGAGCATGAACTCATGTTTATCACAATATTGATCACAAATCGTGTTGGTTGAAAAAGAAAGACTATTCACTTCGATTGTGCGTTGATTACCGCAGAATAAATTTTAAAAAATGGTTCGAGATAGATTCCCTATTCCAGATTTGAAAGCGGTTCTAGAGACTAAGTACAATTAAAGTTTTTTCAACAATCGATTTAAAAAATGGCATTTTCCACGTGGCTATGCATACAGACAGAAAGTACAGCGTTTGTAGTAAAAAATAATATTTACGAATTCCTAAAAGTGCCATTTGGTCCAACGAATTCCTCTGCAGTTTTTCATGTTTTTCGAGATCTGATTAACGAATGGATAGTTTCCATTTATTTAGATGACATTGTAATTCTAGCAGCTGATGAAAAAAAAAAAAAAAAAAATGACCTGAACGTTTGAAACGAGTGTTTGAAACAGCAACGAATTATGGTCTTGAATTTAAACCTTAAGAAATATCAGTTTTTCAAAAGAACAGAATTTTTAGGACATGTGGTTGAAAATGGTACTATTCGTCCTTCACCCACTAAAGCTGTGAAAAATTTCTCCCAACCAAGAACTGTAAAACAAGTTCAAAGTTTTTCAGGTTTATGCGGGTTTTTCAGAAAGTACATTCTCCAATTCTCATTGATAGCGAAGCCACTAAGTGACCTACTACGTGATTCAACCCCGTTTCAGTTTGGTCCAGACCAGAAACAAGCATTCAATGAACTAAAAGATTGTCTGTCTCAAAGTCCAGTGTTACAATTATTCAGACAAGGAGCCAAATTAGAATTGCATACCGACGCTTCAAAATATGGCCTTGCTGCAATTTTATTTCAATATGATGTTCAGGGGGAAATGCTTCCAATTCATTATCTAAGTAGAAAGACTAGTATACAAGAAGAGAAACTTTTTAGTTACGAAATAGAAATTTTAGCAATCATCGATAGTTTAAAAAAGTTTCGGCACTATCTGTTAGGAACAAAATTTACAATTGTTAGATTGTTCGGCATTTCAAAAAACAATGGACAAAAAGGATTTATCTACAAAAATCACGAGATGGGCGCTGTTACTAGAAGATTACGATTATGAAATTAAACATCGACTAATTAAGCAAATGTTGCATGTTGACGCTCTTAGTAGAAATCCCATAATGTCAATCGCAATCGATGAAGTGACTCAAAAAATAACAACATTGCAATTATCTGACGAATATATTCAAATACTTAATACTTCTGATTCAACAAGGGGGAAATTAGTGAATTTATTGTTTGAAATGGTATCCTGCATAAAATCGAAAATGGTGAAGATTTGTTGGTTGTACCCGAATCAATGCAAAAAATAGTTAGAGGTGCACTTAACTCAAGGATATTTTGCTGTTCAAAAAACTGAGGATATTGTAAGGCGAGATTTTTATTTTCCTAACATTAAAAAGTGCGTCGAACGAATAATTAACAATTGCGCTGAATGAATCCTGATAAAAAAAAAAAAAAAAAAAAACGTGGAAGGATTTTTGCACCTTATAACAAAAGTTATGCCTTTGAGTACTCTTCATATCGATTTTCTGGAACCTCTTTCGTCGACAAACAAGAGTTATAAACGTATTTTTACTGTGGTGGATGCATTTACGAAATTTGTATGTTTTTGCCCGTGAAATCGACAACTACGCAAGCAGCTATAGGAGAATTAAAACCCAGTAAGGATAATTTCTGACCGAGATCCAGATTTTACGTCGAAAGAATTTACAGAGTTTTGCGCTGAAGAAAATATTGAACACGTCACTATTTGAGCAGAAAAACTAAGAGGAAACGGCAAGATAGAAAGAATCAATACAATCTTGATTCCTGTTCTTCCTAAATTTACGATTGAAGACCCTGGTCGAACCTACTCTTTGACAAAGGGTGACACTCATTGTGAGAGTTTAGCTTTTTATTAACGTCGCACTAAAATGAAAAACGAGGGACTCGTATACGTGATGAGGTCTGTCGCCTCGTATAAATGAAATACGAAGCGACAGACCTCGTAATTTTGAACCTCGGTCAAGTGACGAGGAGAACACCTGAGTTGGCACCACCTCAAGCGACTCTCTTCTACAACATCGCCAGAAGTTAAAACACCTTACTAACTAGCCAAATCAGACGTCTTTACAGCCTACACTGGTGTTCAAAATTAAGAAAATTTTCATATTTTATCGAATTTCATGAAAAAATTTGAACGAAATGTAAAGATGCAAATCTTGTACGTCGAATGTGCAAGCGTATACGTGGGCGTTGGCGGAAATAGTCAAAATACAGGATTTAAAAGCGCGCATGCCAAAATCCGCTTTCCGTTCGCTATCACACTACGCCAAATTTATAGGTTATTTTTTGCAGCAATCACTTAAATTAAAACTCAAACAGTAAAACTGAGAAACCACCAACATTCAGATGATGGAATGAGATGGCGAACTGAGTGTAGGATAGAAGCAGGCCAGTCTCAAATCCAGATTTGCAGAGAATTCCATTTAACGCCCAGCGTCGGGCCCAATTTATAGAAACAGTTTCAGGGTACCGGATCCGTCGAGAGAAAATCTGGGAAAGGTCGTCCAAGAGCCATGACGGCCACAGAGAGTCACCATTTGTTCATTATAGCGAGGCGTAACAGAGATGCTACAGCTGCTCAGGTCTCTCATGAGTTGTAGGCGGCCACAAGAATCAAGGGAGACTGTATCCAGAAGACGACCTGCTGTTTGCCTCCCGCTCAGTACTGCGAACATTAAAGTCCACTTAAAATGATGCAGAGATCAAAAAGATTGGAGCATGGATCAATGGACGACCGTTCTCTTCACTGATGAGTCCCGGTTCAGCCTAACCACTGATTTTCGCCGTTCTTTCATAAGGAGAGAACTAGGTTTTTTGTTTTGGTTTTATTAACGTCACACTAGAAACAACACGAAGGCTAATGGCTACGGACATTGTAATTGACGAGGGCGGCACCAGAGCTGGCACCTCCCTCTCCCAACTTCCACGCCACGACAACGGGAGGACTTTGGGCCCCGATAGATTTAACGTGCATCAGCACCGGCTACACAACGGGTCTTTAAGCGGCCAAGGCTCGAACCCACGACTCAACGAAACAGCCGGTCACGAGTCTAAAACCATGACCATTAGCCTACCGCGGCCACGGAGAGAACCAGGTACCCGGTTGCCCTCCAATGTTCAAGAAATCGACTATTATGGCAGTGGTGGCTTGATGGTCTGGGCAGGCATCCTATTGGATGGCCGCACCCCCTCCCATATGTCTCTGAAAGAGGGACTGGAATTGTAGAGAGATATAGGGATGAGGTCTAGGAGCCCTATGTTCGCCTTTTCAGGAGTGCAATTGGTCCTTTCCTTTTAATGGACGACAGCGCGAGGCCACATAGAGCTCATCAGATCGATGAATTTCTGGAAAGTGAGGATATTCGCAGGATGGATTGACCAGCCAATCAACAGACTTCAATCCTGTAGATCATATCTGGGAAGGACAATTGCAATTCGCAATCCCATCAGAGAACAATCCAAGTCCTGAAAACAGCGTTGCTCAACGAGTGAGACCAATTACGACAAGAACTCAGAACTCATATTTCCAGCATAAAATCACGGTGAGAGGCTTGTATATCTGTAAGAGGGGGCCATACCTCCTATTAACTCATCATTTTGTTCTATTCTGCAACTGCTGCTTCATACCTGGTGACTCGAATGAGTGTTACGCACGATCATACGTGTGTATTATAACTGTTGAATTTTTTTTTTTTTAATTATTATTATATCAACCCCATATACAAATCAAATTTCATTAAAATCTATCCACTAGTTCTAGAGATAATCGACCATATCGGAAAATTCTCTTAATTTTGGAACACCAGGGTAGTTGGTTAAGGCACAGCAAAAAGCGACCGGTCAACATTCTTCAGACCCACTGGTCCAGGGTTCGAAATAGCAGCGGCAACAAAGGTCACCAAACACTCTCTCCTCCACGGGGTAGATTAACATCCCCCGATGCCTCGGAGAAACGTCGCATGTCGAAAATTTAATTATTTGAAATAATATTTGTTTGGTAATGCACTTGCATGTATTAACATATTTGCCATTTCTAATGAGAATTACGATAGAGAATTGAAGGATAGATTAGGAAATAAAAATATGTTGATTAATGCTCAGTTAAGTGATTTATTAAATTTAACGCCTGTTAAAAACCACAATGATGTAATGAGTTTACGAAATTTGTATAATACATGTATGAAATCTCGAAAGCCTAGGAATGAAGGAGAATCTTATTCAAATTTATTGACACCCATTTTATTGAAATTAATTCCTTCAGAATTTTGTTTTGCAATTTAAACGTATTCAAAAAGACAAGGAATTCGATTTAAATGCTCGTTGACAGTTTCTTAATTCCGAAATTCGAAACCGAGAAAAATCCCTTCAAATTAATAGTCATTAAGTACCGAGTCATCAATTCATTCCCCCAAAAGAAAGATTAAAAAATAAAAACTCCCGTTTCGTTAGACATAACAGTAAGCCATCGTTGAAAAAAGAAAATTGATTTTCAATGTCTGTGCAGCAAATCAGTGACGCCAGGAAGTGGAAAATGTTTGTTTTGCAATAAAAATGAATTAGAATCCTGTAATACGTTTAACGTCAAGGAGAAAAAGAAATATTTTTTTAAAGAAAAAAGGGATGCTGTTATATATGTCTAATACCTCATCACCGAGAAGTTGAAAATGTTTTAAAAAGGACTTTTGTCTTGTTTATAGAGAACCCCACCATGTTTCAATATGTTTTCGAAATTAGAGTAACGATTCTATTCTGAAAGGCGTTAATGATAGCATCGTCCGTGTTTAAAACTCAAACAATGTACTGTTGCAAACATGCGCTACCATGATGACAAAAATGAACCAGAAATTATTAAATTGTTCTTGGATAAAGCTGCTCACACATGTAGAAGTTACATTTTAAAGACTGTTTCTGATAACTTTCCTATTGGTAAAAAAAAAAAAAACTCCATTTGCACTTTTGGTACCAAAGAAACTGAAATGAAAACAAATAATGTATTCGAAATTATACTATAAAATATGATCCAAATTTATGTATCGAGATAGAAGTGGTTGAGACAGAACATACTTCCTACTTGAAATTTAATTTAATTTATATTTTTTACCAATTTTATAATTCAGTATTACAGATAACATGCGATTCAAGTTTTATATTTTGTAGAATTTAGCAAGTATTATCTTATTATATGTTATATTTGAAATTTGATTATATTAAAGGTAAACTTCATTCAAGTTTAAGTAGGGAGAATGGTCGAACCCACTCTTTGATAGAGGGCGCTGTATGTATCCATTTTGTTAGAGATCTTTGAGACACGAGAGTTGTCCAGATGTATACGTTTTTCTGTTATATTTTTGTTAATAAAATTAGTTGTAGATTATATAGGATTATTTGACTGCGATGGAGAATTAGCAAACACACTGAACCACACCATTTCGATTGATGGATCGAAACAGACCCCCATGAAATGGTATAAACATGTTGCCGCTGTACAGAGAACCATAAGCAGAAGCACAAAGAAATATCCTTTTAAGCTCTAGACCAGGGTGAAAATGAAGAACAAAGAAGATTCTAGAATATTGAAAATATTGAGAGAAGAGCAAATAGATACCCTGATGGAAAAACGACGTATAGAGAGAAGATGCAAGAAAGAATATCGTGCGAATTCAAGAGGAAAACAGGAGGGCATACGATAAGAAAATTATAAAACAACGAAATATCAAATTGGTGATATTATCGCGATACAGAGGACCCAGTTTAATGGAGGTCTCAAAGGTGAGATCCAAATTTTACAGACCGAAAATAATACTTTTCATTCCCATGACAGATACAAAGTGGAGATGGTTGGAAATCAAGAGGGACCACAGCGAACTACTTCTGCCAACGATCATATGAAGCCTTGGGCAATGAATTTTTAAACCACCTGCAAACTACCTATTTGTACAATTTTTTCCTTTTGTTTTTATTTTTAGGTAAATCCAGATACACAGACTCCTGTTGATGACAGCCGGATGTAGATCCGGAAAGTGACACATCGTTCAGAACGCTTTAAACGGGAAGACGCCACTACAGAGCTGGAATAGACACACAGCGCGTCTGTTGTCTCACATCAGGTAGTATAGCTCCTATCATATAAACTTTAACCGAATAAAAGCACAGAGCACTAAAATGAACTGTTTTCGCATATTTGTGTTGAAAATATTACTTACACTTAACTTAATTAACTGTATTTAATTCTGTACATAGAAATCGCTGTATATATGAATAAATAGCTTCATAAACTGAAATGCTCATCATTGTGAATCCTGGACACTACAAGTGGGGTTTCGGCCAGGAATACAGTGATTAGCGCAGACCGTTTTTTCTGTGTGTGTGGATAAAAATTTTAAAGGATTTAGTCTTACTTTAATTTGTAATAGTTTCACTGAAAAAATAGTTTCCTAATTTTTCACATTCTCTCATTTAAAAATAAAAATCATTCTTATTTTCTGATACCATTCCAAATTATCCTTTAATTTACGCGATCATCTGCACATAAAAATCTGCTGAGCTTGTAGCTTTTCCGATTGAATACTTGTAGGTGTAATCCTTACTAGGTTGTTAGAGGCCATCTAAATCCCTACACCTATACCACGTGATCTATTAAGTGTAAAAAGGAAAATTCCCTCCATAAAATGGAAAGAAACGAAAAATTCTTTCTCTTCTGCGCTCTTGTACTGTACATCAAACGGCACAGTTGTATCTCCTTAAGGATATTCTCTTTTTCTCTCTCTCAACTAAAGTGCAATAAACAGCAGTTAAACTTGAAACATCGCCTCGACTTATTTTGTTTGATTAAATTTCTCTCTCTCTCTCATATATATAGTTTTAGAAGAAACACCCCGATCATAGAGGGCGCTGCCTCTTCTACTGAAAGGAGTACGCTCGCGTAGGAGAGTCGATTGGAGTCATCGAAACAAGGATGACGCCTTTGTTGGTGTCTCGTAGCCATAAAAAAGCATTCGAAACGCAGTCATACATGGTTAGAATACCGAGGTGCAAAAAAAAAAATGTGCTTGCAACTTCTTTTCCCATTACAAACAATTAGTGAGTCACACATTTTATGACATATATAACCAGAAGTTTTATTATGTAAAACCATTCCGAGGTAAGTTATCTATTTGAACATTTAAGATTTTGTATGCAGAATGACTAAAGGCTTGTATTCTATCTCAGCTGAAAAAGAAAACTGCAAAAGTGGGTGCAGTATCCATTGCAAACGAGCCCTTGTAAAACAGAGAAAATTGCAACTATTGCTTTTAGGTGACCAGAGCACTATTCTGCCTCAAATGTCCTGGTAATACTGGATTTCCCAATGTGGTTCACTGACGTCATAAACATTACAAACGTGAAAACACATATCCTTCCTTGCTATGCCTTGCATATCTAATACAGATATTCCAAAGTTGCTAAATTATTACAGAAACGACGTTTCGTTTTGTTTTAAGATCGGACGCTTTCCCCCCCCCCTTTTCTGAGCGCTATAAGCATTTTAAAAATTGCTACATTATCACATTTCCTATGAATAGGGAAATATCCTAGAACTGAAATGACATACTTGTTTTTCTTTGGCGCTTCCCCTTCTTTCTTTATTTCATTTCGTTCGATCGCATAAAAATCTGACTATTAATCTTAGAATTTGCTATCCAATGCACCGAAGCCCTACTAATATTATTGAAATTTATAAATTAAAAAACAAACAATGAAAAGTTCATCGCAAATAACTATTTTATACAAAAGGCTTTAAAAATATGCAACTCGAAACAGGAGTTTCCAATAGTTCATTAATCCTCAAAGGAACAATTTGATATGAATGCGAATATTTTGTCCAGGATATAAATAAGTGTAACGAAATGCATGAACGATTTGCTTGATGATTCCTCTTGACTCACGGATACATGGTACTCATATTTTTGTCTTTTGTCAGTTAATCACTTACGTTTAAGAGTATTCTTCAAGAACTTGAAAGAAATGAGCTTTACATCCTATCATATTTTTCATAATATTTTTGCTCTATTAATAATTTTAATTACAAGCAAAACAGCTTTCCCTAAAAAATTTTCAGGGAAAAAATTACTTATAGAAAGACGACAGAGAGAAAGGAAACACCATAATATCTTACAATTCTCGATTTGAATATATTCTTGATCACTTCAGGATACTTGCTCAGTTATGAGTAGAACTTTAAAATCTTCATATTGATGTATAGCATAACACTGATTTCTATTTATCAAAATAAAGAAAATTTATGTTTTGATTCACCGTCTGTAATATCGAGCTTATAAGATTTTTTATGCATGCATAATATATATATATATATAATCAGAAAAATAATTTTAAAAGATTATACTTTAAGGTCAAATATTTTAGATCAAATTTACTTCATAAAAAAAACTGAACTTTGTAAACTGAACAGAAAAACTTTGCTCAGAAAAAATATATCACTCTGTATTTTAAACTTTAGTCAGTATATAGATATGAAACTATAAAATGAACAATGTCATTGCACAAAAATCTGGATAACATTTAAGTTATTCTGGACAAACAATTTCACTAATTTTCGTGTTGTTAAATTCAGGGTATCAGATATTTATAAAATAAGTATTTCTAATAAAACGTGATTAAATTAAAAGCATGTGTTAAATATCTGAATAAACTTGGAATTATAAATACCAATTTAAAATTATTTTTAACAAATTAATAATTCTTCATCATATGAATTTCATTATTAAAACTATTATTATAGTTTTCTATCATTTACTTTTACAATTTATTATTTAAGTCCATTCCTTCATTTTCGCAGGTAAGAATATCTCAAGTGTGTGTGTGTGATATAACAGCTCTCTTATTAAATAATCTTAAAAATGTTAAAGAAGTTATTATTAATTAACATAAGTTTTAAGTAATTGATTTCAACTAAAATATAATTAAAGTTGCTTTATTAGTTTTTTGTGTGTGAAAAATACATGCCATTATTTTTATAATTAAAAAACAAAATTATTCATTTGGAAATTTATGAAAATAAATACACTACCTCAATTAAAAATATTTATGTAAATAAAAAACAAATTTTACTTTAAATTATAGTTAATTTTAAATTATAAAGATTAATTTTCAGTAAAAAAAATAGAATTTTTACTGATTTCCTTACATAATAACTTCGATGAACAAAGCATATAAATTAATGTGTTATGCAGAACTCCAAATTATACTGATAGTGCAGATATTTTTTCAGTGCTAGAGTACAAAGCAAAGATAGATACCAGCACCGCCACCTAACATAATTTACAAAGTAAATGCAACCAAATGTATATATCTGCACATTATTACTCTACAAATTTTGTAAGTATTGTGCCTCATGCAATAAACACACTCTAAAAGTATTACCAAATATATATATCTGTACACAAGTACACAGTTAATTTTGTTTCCCTGTTTATTTATTTTTTTTCCCCGATATGGTCAATGAGTTCACTTAAGTAAATTAATAAAATTTATAATATAAATAGTGAAAAGCAAGAAAATACTTAGTGAAATTTAGCAAAATAAACACCTTATATCGAATCCGAATTAACAGAGAAACTCTAAATAAGGGGGAGGAGGGTGTGTCTGTAATTAGATTAGTAACTGAATGTACTTAAATCATATTTAAATTCTTAAGGCATAAAATGATATTTCTAAGCAGTCTAACATACTTTTGCTAAATTAAACTTTTCTGAATTCAAGCACTAAAATATGAACGATTATTTCCGAATTCGACTTTTTATGCAGAAATCGCAATAGAAGTCATATATTATTGAAAATTTGCATTTAGAAAAAAATAATAAACTTGTGTTTACTTTTATTAGGTTATTTTTAATTTACTTTATAGTACATTTATTACGTGTTAAAAGTTTCTTTAATAATTGTTTTAGTCTTTGTGGAAGCATGATTTATATGTGGCTCCATTTAATCAATAAATAAATTTACAGGTATTAAGATGAAATAAATGTCAAGAAGTGGAAAATTCGATTAACATTTTTCTTTTAAAAATAATGTAAGTCATAAAATATTCCTATGTTTATGCAATTTATTTTTTGTATGAAAATTGTAATAACTAAATATATTTTGGTTACAATTTCTTTTTTCCTAAATCTCCTGCGTAAATTTGGTTACAATTTCTTTTTTCCTAAATCTCCTGCGTAAACAGAAGTCACAGCAATCCAACAGATTCAAAGTCCTAAAAATTCAAATGACATTTTGGAAAATAAAGGTATGTTTCTAATAGGCTTCATTCTAAAAATATAGCATATCAGAATTTTAATTTCAAATAATTTTACTTATATTAAAATTTTCTTATTGTTCATATAAATGTGATAACATTAGTGTTACAATCAAAGATTAGCTATTGCTGCGGCCAAATTTTTTCCAACTCCATGGAAGGGGAGAGCGTCGATTTGCCTTGAGGCAACAGTGTTGTTTCCAACCCTGGATCAGTGGGTCCAAAGAAAAGTTGATCGGTCACTTTTTGCCATGCCTTAACCAACTAGGCTGAAGAGAACGCCTTATTCGAGTAAGTTCGTGAGGCAATTTAACTTCTGGCATTGTTTGGAAGAGAGTCGCTGCCCTATATATTTTATAAATATAAAATGATTTAATTCAGCTTTTAAAATGGAAAGAATAAACCAGTTAAGTGGATATGGATAAGAACGTGAATTTCCATTAACGATGATCGAGTGCAGTCACGAGAAATACAAGAAAGTGACAAGTTCAGATATCATTTTCTTCACCTGACCTTAGTTCAGAATTATGCCAAAAAGCTCTTCATGTGACATTGATATAAATAAACAAATTATGTTATCTATGATTGAATGTATCATGTATTTTCAAATGTTATATATAATAAAAAGAAATACTTATAATTGGGTCATTAATTTTAAAATCTTTTATCTGAAAGCAATATTCTTAAATACTTCATTACCTTAATCCAAATATTAATTCAAAAAGTAAAGAAATCCACCTTAAATATATTTTGTTATATCCATCTAGAAGATATTTTGTTCATACAATGTGAAACTAAGAGTGCCTTTTAATTGAATCAAATTCTTCTTGTCAAAATATAAAAAAAATGTTACTCTGTCAAAGCTAAAAATATTTTATTTGACATCTTTACTAATGGTTGATAATGGAATCTGTCAGTCCAATGTAGATGAAATTTTCTTCCATAAAATTAATGCATTATTGAGGTGAACAAAGATGAAGGATTTGAAAAAATAAAAGTTTAATTAAATTTCTTCATAACAAAAGAATTCTGAATACTCTCAACTAATAATAAGAAAGAATTACTCAACTGGAGGAAAAGATGTAGCATCTATAAACTTGCCTCAACTTTAATTACAAGAAGGAAACAATGTTTTAAAAGTAAAAACAACATGGAATTTCTTTTCTTTAAAAAAATTTTACGATCACCTTTTTCATTCAATGAAAACAAATGGTTGATTCTTGTTAGGATTAAATCTAAAGAAAAAAAGTTATTTAAATACATCTCGGCAATGAATAAAAATTGTTATCACTGGAAAAGAAGAGACGGAAAAGAAAAAACTTATTTCATCAAGCCCATCTCCCATACTAATAAAAATTCAAAATTTATTATTACAATTTTTGCTATTACAATGCAATAAGATAACATTATCATTCTCGCAAATTGTTTTATTCATTTAAAAATGTTCACATTGATAAGCACTAGAAAATTTTTGTATAAACATATCAAGATTATCTTCCATACTCTGCATTAAATGGACTAAATTCAAGTGAAGTCATGACCATATGGAATATTCATCACATGATACACACCGATGTAAACAAGTCTTGTATTTGTTTGTTTAGCATTGTGATTGTGAAATGTGTAATGCTTCATAAGTCACAAGTTGCGTCCAGATTTGAAAAGCGGAGTCATCAACCACATCTAGATGGCTTTTGAGCCACAGTCTATTTTGAAGGGTCCATAGGGTTGCTGACAAGCAAAGTCTCCATATTCCAGGAATAAAATACTTTAGAATCTACTAGAGCAAATAACTTGATGCCATACTTAGCAGACATTTTGGGCATATCCTGAATCTGCCCCCCCCAAAAGGTTCAAGGTTTTCATCAAATGTAACAAATTCTCCAACAGTATGCGTTTTTACAATTTGTATACGTGTTTCATAAAAATCTCTGATAATCAATGATATTGTCAAAGCATAGATATCTAATCAAAAAGAGGAATCAAGTGCAACTCATGGTTTTAGGAAATATGTCAATCCTGGTTCAATCCATGGCATACAAATCCTTCAAATTAGCTTGCAATGATTTACGAGTTCCACATACATATAACAGTCCAAAAAATGCTTATATTTCGATTTCATCCGTGTTAGTTGCATCTCACTCTCAAGTAAAATGTTCTTGAATCGATATGATATAAAAGATTGTGCACTGCACCATTATATTTAACATGTTGCTATCGAAACGAACATTCAATGCATCTATGGGAGAAGTGACATCTCTTGAATAAATTGGAAAATCTCTTGATTGAACCTGGGAGCTTGCTAATTATATTCCTTGAAGACTTCCTAACATTTTACCTGCATTTTTTCTTCCACCATTTTGGAACTTTATCTTTACTGTTATAAATATCAGCTATTGACAGAGATTTCATCTGTTTGTCTCAATTTCAGTAGAAGAATAGCAATTGCTACAGTATTTTTTATCCTCAGAGTTAATACTATTGCCAGGTATAGGTTCAACATCACTAGAAACAGTCTCTATAAGGTGTCGAAGACATTCATTTTTGTCGTCCTAATTCAAATAGCACTTCATAATTCACTAAACTGACAGAAAAAAAAGGGAAAGATCAGACTGATGAAAGGACTAGCATGGGTATGACATACTCTTGACACCAGTTTCTCAAAATCTATTTTTAGAGCAAAACTAGTTTTCCCCCAGCTGAAAGAATATGATCTTCAATACAGCTGCATGAAATTCTGGCTTGATCCAATAAGCAAAAAGTAACAAAAACGTTGAATGAAAATGGATTGGGCATGTCATACCCAGCAAGTGTTTCCGCGGGTTAACACTGATCACATCGATTTGTTTATGTAGCAGTCATGGGACTTTGACATGGCACCAGTTGACTGTGAATTTAGACCATTGAAAAACTCAATATATTTCATTCTCTATCCAACAAAAGCTTTGTTTTTCATAGCAGTTTTCAGAATTTTAAATGATTTTTCTTAAAAATGTTTTGTACTTCTCTGATTAGCAAGAATATCAATGAAAATTAAAGCCATAACAAAAAGCATAAACCCAGTAAAAATGTTGAAAGGCTTTTTTCTCTCAGCAGTTTGAATAATGCTTATTCACTTTAATTTAAACTTTTAAGAAACTCAATTATTATATGCATTAAAAAATGTAAGAAATACATACAAAATGATTCAAAGTCTTAATAAAAAAAAGGTTGAAAGATATCTTTTTTTTTCAGTTATGATGATGATGATAGCTATTTAATAACTGAAATTAACTATATGACACAAGTTTTAAAACAATCAACATTTGAATCTAAATTATAGGAAAAAAACACAAGTTTCAATTCTGGAGGTATATAAACAAGGAATGCAAAAACAGATTATCTTTTTGATGCTAATGTATTCACAAAAAATATATTTTGCTTATTTTAATAATGACACATAATTTGACATG
Source organism: Nephila pilipes (assembly GCA_019974015.1). Classification (NCBI taxonomy): domain Eukaryota; kingdom Metazoa; phylum Arthropoda; class Arachnida; order Araneae; family Nephilidae; genus Nephila; species Nephila pilipes. The sequence continues at coordinate 14,471 of BMAW01085625.1, read as the reverse complement.
TATATTTTATAAGTACTTCCAGAAAAAATAACATTAACAAAAAGCATCATAACGGACTGCTCTCTCTCTCTTTCTTTTTTTTTTCGAAATCCTATTCGTAACAATTTTTAAATGCTGTGAATTATCACACACACACACACATATATATATATGTAGAAAACTACTCACTTTCTACAAAAATGACATGATGGTAAATAAGTTTCATTAAAATGCACTTCCAGAATGTAAAACAATTATAAAACAAAACTATCTTCTAAAAGCTTTCCAGGAGGTCCCGCCCCTTTCTGTTTGTTGAATAATTAATAACACTGAAATAACCTCCAACGCCTTTGTTCAGGATGCCATGAAGCCAGGGCTAGAAGGCATTCAAAGAAACGGCTTTTCCATGGGGGTCTTCTGTTCTTGTATACAAAGTGACATTCCAAAAGATGGTGAAACTGTAGTTTAGAGTAACTACTTGGCGATTTTTACGGCGGAGCCTGAACTCCGCGAAGCTGAAAAGTAGGAATTTTTCGACTCACCTAAGTTTCAGTGGCGTCTCGATTTTACGGCGGGTACACAGTAATAACGGTTTTAAAAAACTCCTTGTAGGTTTCATCCTGAATAGAATGATTGTGTTTCCGTCTCCACAAGTATTAATCCATGTAAGAATCAAATTCTCCCTCGACAAAGAAACTGGGATTGGAGTAAATGATTGACGGTAAGGTAAAAAACGCAGAAACACAATATCATCCAAGCAGGAGAATTTGAATAAAAAAACGTTTAAGAACGTAAAACGCAAAAGCACGAAAACACAGCAAAATTAATAAACCACTGAACTGCACAACTCGTACACCGGAATAACGAAAATTCTAGGAACTCTGAGAAGTCGGCACTAGACAATGGAAAAGGCCAAACGATTTACCCATGATTGGTTAAGATTAAAAAAATATAAATATTTAGTTTCGCTTTAGAAACGGAGACTTAAATAGGTACTGTATGTGATTGGCTAAAAGAAAAAAACATCCGAAACAGCTGCCTGACTGTGAGGTTGCGCAGGTGTAATGAATTTTGTAAAAAAGTAATCCAGACAGACGGGGAAAAAAAAAGATGGAAGACTCTAATTCCGATTAATGTGGTAAATTCGAAAAGGTAGCCCCGGCGAAAGCATAAATAGTGAAAAAAATAGGATCCAAGGATTGTATAAGGAAAAAAAAAAACATCAGGTGATCCGGCATCTGTATTCGTGTGGCAAATTCGAATAGGTAGCCCCGGCGATTGCAACAAAAGTGAAAAAAAAAAAAATTATCAGAGAAAGGCATAAATATAAAAAAAAAAAAAAAACTTCTTACTGAAAATCATGTATCATATGCCTTATTCGTAAGGTTGCCACGGCTAAAGCCACAGCAGAGGAGAGAAAGCATGGTAACCACAATTGTAAAAATATCGCCAAAAAAGTGTAAACAACTTTTGTCGCCAACGGGAAGTTACTCTAAAGTACATTCCAACCCAAAAGATACTGAGAAGGTTCAGTTATGTTCATCATAAATGTCAAATGAATGAAATTTACACAATACTTTTCAAATGCAAGTTGAAATACGACTAGTCTAATTCCACTTTTAACAATGCAGTATACTATTTTCATTTCAATGTCACTGCTTTCATTTTTAAATTAAAATTCAACATGTTACATAAATGAATTTCATCGGATTCACATACAAATTACTTCATACAAATTTCTTTATTATATTCTATTGTTAGTAATATAACATAAAGAGATCAATGAAGCCAAAAAGGAAAAGAAAATTCATGAAAAACTTTTCATATTTGGTTACAATAAAATACATCACAATTATTATATAAATAATTTGTATAATTAAATTTATATAATTAATAATTATTACTTCATTTAGGGTGTGTTTTAAATTTGGAAAAATAACTAATATATAGTAAATTTTTAAATTTTTGCACTTTTGAGTAGCAATTATATTTTCAAAAATTAGCCACTGAGCATTTTGAACTAATCATGCCACTCTCCTAAAAGAACAAAGTAATAAATAATGAAAAAAGCAATACAACACATTTAGAAATCAATTCCTGCAAACGAATTGGCATGAACAAACAGAAAAGTGGAAATAGTGCAAATAAATTATAAAAGCTTCAATTTGATAAAAAAAATATTTGGATGGATTTTTAGATTATAACAAGGACATACAGGAATATATATATACAGAGAATAGAAAATAATAAGCTAAAAATAGTATTCTTAATTGCATCAGAAAATATAACCCCATCACCACCAAATACATTAGTTTGGAGTTCAAACAAATATCAAAAAGTAAAGAAATTTTAAAAATTTCTAATAAAAAAAATTACAAATCAATTTTTTAAAACTTTTTTGAAAAATTGAACATATTTCTGAAAATTTTTAATTAATTTCAGTACTACTATCTTAGTATAGAACAATGTAAATGGAAATTTTTCTTATAAAATATTTTCTGTAATGAATTATATACTTGTTTATATTTAATTAAATCAGCATTAGTGTGAATATCTTGGAAAAAAAGTATGAAAAGTTGAGTTGAAATTGCAGTTAAAAGACAATATCTTTTTTTTATTTGAAGGCAGATAATTTGTTATATTTTTGTATAAATCTTACAAGAAGGATCTTAGAGTGGTCAATTTTTTTTAAAATGAGTGGAAATGTGATTTACGGTTGAAAGTATGGTTAAAGTGAAGTATCAAGCACTCCTTGGCAATTTTAGCAAAAACATAGCAACTTGGAAAATAGGTCGCCAAAGTAGCAATACACAAGTAGTGTCATCATGATGACTTCAAAAATGAACAATAAACTTAAATGAAACAAATTCTAATGAAGAAAATGGCAAATTTAAATGTAATTAAATGAGAATCTTAAGATTTTGGAAATGTTATAGAACAATTAACAATATTTAATCATAAATAATTATAATTATTAAAGTTATTAATATTACTTAAAATAAAATTATTTATAATTAGATACTTTATTATTATGTATATTTATAAATAAATATAAATTATAAATAATTATAATATACTATCATAAATAATTATAACTAATCTTAATTTATAAATATGATAATGTTAAATTTTTTAACTATTAATTATAATTATCATAACACATCTTAATTATTTAAATTTGTATACTATAGAGAATAAAAAAATAAGTAATTTAAAATTACTTGAAAAATTTAAATGTCAAAAATTTAAAACAATGTATAGTAACATTATTCAGTAAGAATTATACATAAAGACTTCTTTTAGAATAATTCTATGAAAGAAGATACATTTATTCATGTCAAACCAAACATTCAATCTTTATTAAAATTAACCTTTTAATTGTTATGAATGAACCCAGCTTGTCAGTCGAATAGCACATCATAATAGGCAAGTTTTTCGACCCAAGTGGTTGGAGCTGAACCCTACTGATGAAGCAAAAGTTTCCCCAATGGACGCTGTAGTTCATCAGCGTCTATTATTGTGCGTTATTCATGTTACAATCAAAACCTACAGGCAAAATTTAGATAATTTGACAGCAAACAGATCCAGTTGTTGTTAATCTAGTTATTTTTCTTGTGTAATTTGGCAGGAGTTTGTTTCTGAAAAATGGCTCAAAAGTGAAAGCTTGATAATTCTGATGACGAAAATGTTTTCGGAAACAATAGCGACAGTTTTTCAAATTTTGAGTCTGATGAGGAATCTCCTGATAGTTTTTCTTGTTTAGAAGAAGAATCCAGTGATGACAATTTTTCAAGCGTGAGACAATAAAGCAAAACTAATGCAAGTTTTCAAACACTAAGTAATATTGATAATTTACTGAATTGTTTAAAAAAGCGAGTTACAGTTATAAATATTACATAAATTTTCTGCAAATAATTGTTTTAAAACTCAATATTTTAGAAACTAAAATATGTAATATTATCAGCTACTGAATTGTTTAAAAGTGTGTTACAATTGGTGTAAATACTACATTAATTTACCGCAAAAAATTATTAAAAAACTTAATATTTTAGAAACTAACATTTGAATATTTATCATTTACTGAATTGTTTAAATGTGCAAGCTAAATAGGTGTAAATATCAAAATAATATTCCGCAAATAATTCTTTAAAAACTATCTATATCACCGTCAGAAAAGAGTGACATTTTCGAAAGCCATTACTGGGGAAATGGCTGCCACTTTCAGCGACCCTTTCGTCATAGCACTGAGCATCAAAAGAGATTGTTGATTTGCCAAACCATCAAAGGGTTAAATCTTTATCCATGCATCACTTTATCCATGCATTTCACCCTTTCACTCTAAATCGCAATAAAAAATCGTGAATCATACTTTTCAAATATACCTAAAAGTGCAATCAAAGAATCCCTCCAAGGCACTAAAAAATAAATAATTTGAAAAAAAAAAAATGGTTGCAAAGCAAAAAGAATTATATTACATAATCATAAAATATCTCCTGCTATTTTTCAAAAATCACCTGCCAATTTTGATGAATAGTAATCAAGGAGCACCTAATACTTCACTTTAACCTTTAAGTATTTCAAGGCAGTTTGATTACTTAAACAGAGAAAAAAAAATCATCTTCTGTCTTTGTAACTTCATCTTTTCCCAAATTTATTAACATGATATTCTTATATCAATAATTAATTTCAAATGAACAAAATCTTAATTTTTTAATGCAATTATTCATTTAATTTATTCAAAGAATGAGTGGTTGGAGTACACTTCAACCTAAGTGGTTTTGCACTTTAACCTGAAAGAGTATTTATTAAATGCCCAAGATAAAAGTATTAAAACTTCATGTGTATAAATTTTTTAGTAAATGTTATGTACAATTACAAGAACCTCTTTATTTTGTTGTATTTTAAGAAAGTTAGAAATCTGCTAAAATTTAAGAAAAAGTTTTTGTAAAATTTATTTTATAAAAACTAAAGCAATATATAATTCAAAAATTAAAAAAAATAAGTATTTGAATAATTTGATTAAGTTTTAAATAAGTAAATCATGTACATAATTTAAATATGTTACAGAAACTATATTAATCATGGTATATTTTTAATATATTAATTTTTAATAACTTTATATGAAGACTTAACTTGATGACAGTATAAAAAGTCATTTGTTTTTAAAATATCCATAAATATCAATAAAAGTATCGACATAATAAACAATTGTATAATTTCTTTTTTTATAATTTACTTCCTGTTTTTATTTAGATAAAGTAAAAATGCTTCATCTATGAAATAAAATTCATGAACATATAGATTAAGAAAAAAATTAGAATTTAACACAATCTTTATATTTCAAACCTTCCCTATGAGTTATAAATGCATAAACAGTGCTGAAGAGACAAACACGACAACCTGAAAAGTCTAATTACACCCACTCCAATGAGAAACAAGCTGTTTACCTTTGAGTGTATTGATGAGAAATGTCTGATGTAAGAGCAATACACCCATTTCACATTCTTTTTAACACTGTACTAAGATTTTATATTAGCATTAATAGGAATATTTAAATTAAAGGGTTAAATTCCTCCAGGGACAAACAAAATCACACTTTTTTTTGTACCTTAGGAACTTGGGATTACTCATTAATTTAAAAATGTCTGAAGAAGAAAATATAAATCAGTGTTACAAAAAAAAATTGTAATGCAAAGAAACTAAAACAAAAGATCTCATTAGTACATAATGCCACCAATAAAAATAATTAATAACATTTTTATGCAAACATTTAATTGTTTTAACTGTGTGTATCAAAGAATTGTTTTATAAATAATATTTCTGAGAACATCAAGGAAAATTATTTCATAAAATCTTAAAACATTACATCAAATTTGTAATTTTATGTCAATTTTAAAAATTTAACTCTGCAAGATGTTATTGTTTCATGTGCATTTCATTTGTAGATTTAAACTCATACTATTAACAAAAAAACAATCAACTTAAGTTCATGAATTATAAATTTACTCCTAAGAGAAGTTCAAGGATCAAATAAAATTTATCTGAAATGGTATACAAAATGCAAACAATTTCATTACCCAACTCTTCATATTTTTCAAAATAAAGTTACATTAGATTCATGTTCTATCATAAAATTCATTTGGAAATATCAAAAACACGCTCACATTCAAGGAAATAAGCAAGTAAACATCAAGAGATGAAACAGGTATACAAATACACCAAAAGCGTGTTACATAAATACAATACTCTACTACTAAAATATTTCCAACAAAAAATATCCTTATTATAATTATACTATATAAAATTTTCTGAAATCCTCGAATCTGATATTGGATATTAAGTTACCTCACAAATCATATAACATAATAAATCAATTGCCACACATGCAAACATCAGTCTTCAATTTAATATATTGAAATAATTAAATAAAAATTCAAAGCGAGGTATTCAATTTCATGTGTTTGTTACATATAACGGAAATATATTAACAACAAAGATCAAAACTTACCGTAACAAGGACACAGAATAAGATGAACAGCAATAAGGAAATACGATACAGAATGTTTATGAAGTGGCATAGTTGCATGAACAGTGGAAGGTGTCTTTTTAGCTGAAATTAATAACATGTTTACTTGTGTGTGTGTGTCCTCTAACTACACTTAATATTTAAACCGCAAGATATCAGCTTCTTTTCACATTTCTATATGTAGATGAATAACAGTGAAGTGGCGACAAATCATTATTTTATGTTTGTACACAAGATACGAATGTGACTACAGCAGGCTGCTTCAGATTTAAATACCAATACAACGAAAGAAATACATGGCATCTCAGATTCCTATCATTTAACATGATTAGCGAAATATTCCACTTCATGTTTACCTTGTGCGTATGTCACTCACACATAAATTAAAAGCCTCCTCCATTTCGCGTTATATTACACTACATCTCTACTCTGTTCATAACACAGCAACAATGGCGTTTGTTTTTAGTGTATGCACTCTATAGATGAACTGAACTGAACTTCCCGGATGTTGTGTGTGTATGAAAGATTTTTAATGTTTAGCGGCCACTGAAGATATGTTACGAATGTTAAATTTTACTTTATCATATATTTTATACTGAATACGCAAAAGTATAAGCATGGATGAAAATTTTATCGGATAATTTTACGCTATCGAGTACAATTTATAGCATATTTTCATATTTGCCTTATTCAGAATTATTAATAAGGATTCAATTGATAATTTCGTTGAGCAGAAAGTAAAAGTTTACAATTATTGAACTCATTTTTGTATTTTAAAAAATGCATTACAAATGAATCGCATAAAATAAATTTCGTAATGGTTGACAAAAAGGAGAGACTGTAGAAATCGAGGTTGAAGATTTTCCGCCGTAAAATCCTCATTTCTAGTAAAAGGTTGATCGCCAAGGAGTTGTTCAGTCCGCTATCTGTTTTCTATTATTCCAGAGATGCTTACAAAACTTTTTTAACCAATTGACTCTTTTTTATAGTCAAAACTAACCCACAGACCCTCAAGTAAGAAATATGCATAGTATAAAAATTACAAATTTTGAACAAAAAAAAAACATTTTGTTGAAGAAGTGAATGTTGAAATTATAACTTGGGGAGTCTTTAGTTTACTGGGTTGAAGATTTTCCCCCGTCATATCCACATTTCTAGAAAAGGTTTATTGCCAAAAGATAGTCCTTGAGATTAACCAGCTCGTTGCAACCATGAGCAAGATGATCCACGGTATAAATTCTCTGCGTAGTAATACAAAGTTTTTTTCTTGACACTCACCAGTTTTCCTGCGATCTTGTTTTCTGATAAGTGTTGTTGGCTAAATTGCGCTCTAGCTATCTTCTGGCTGTTTACATCAACGTTTCGTTAGAGATTTTAAGGAGCTACTATTAAAATGAACAGCTTAAAAATTAAAAATAAATAATGCTTACCAATTTGAAGAAGTAAATTGAAGTTATGTAGTAAAAGCAAATGGAAATTAGTTTCAGTAATTAGTTTTATTATTTTTTTTTTTTTTAGTGAAGATCATTCTTGTATACTTCGAAATGATCACATTCCTTACTAAGTTTTGTCTAATTGTACTGAATTTATTCACAACTGATACAGTGTATAAAATTTAATCTTTCATGCAGTTTTTTTTCAAAGAAATATTAAAATTAATAGCTTAATATGTAACTTTGAAGTAAATATAACTCTACGGTATAGTGTTTTGACGCGGTATTATTTTCCATTCTTAATTACTATTTATAGCTTTTAAAAAAATAATTTAAAATAAGGAAAAACATGTTTGCCAAAAGAATCTCATTAGTGAATAGCTTTGGAATTGTGTTTGTTGTTCCAAATAACGAAATTCTCCGAGCGAAGATAATGTAGCTTATAAAATAATAAATGTATCTTATAAAGAATCCAGAAATTCTTTGCAGATTGGATTTTCAAAAAGGACTACTATGAAGTGTTTTATCTCACGGAAATGTGATGAAACAATATGTTATTACACAGAGAAGCATTTATCTTACGAATGAGCAAAAATGTTAGTGGGTTCTAAATTTATCGCATGTTAACGTATCATAATTTTGAAATTCATTTTTTTAATAAATTAAATACACTTTAATTTTTTTCCTAAATGTTGAGATTTATGTTTTCAATAAACGAATTCCACTAGAAACTACCTCAGTGTTTAAAAAGGTTTCTTTTCTTTTATATGGTGTCAAATTAAAAATTATTGGAAAAGTACTCACTTCTCTTACAGTCTGTCGAAAAAATAGTTGAGCACCGTGACCCTTCAAAAAATGACTGGAAACGGAAAACGACCCGAAATGAAACGAGGGGGATTCCAATGCGTATCCCAACACGTTTGTTTATTTAAAAGTGGTTCAATGATGCAAAATACCGTCATTTTGAGCTCACCTTTACGCAAATATTTTATTAAGAATTATTACAGTGCAGTGCAGTCTTAAGCTTAAATTTTTTTTTTTCACATAGAAGGGCGAGTGAGTATTCTACTCGAGAGGGGTGGTTTAAATAATCATCACGACACAAGTCAAAGAAACAAAACTTTTATTGATACAGAAACCTTATACAATCTCATGGGTTTTGAAAAGGTTACATTCCAATCACGACCCAAGTCAATGAAACAAATGTTTTATGGATACAATCTCATGGGTCTTTACATCTTACAAGTTTTGAAAGTTACATTCCATCTGGCATTGACTTTTTCAGTGCAGGACCTGTCGACACAGTCGATGACCTCGGTCCCCTTTTCGAAGGTTCAAGTTTTGCACCATCCAAGTTTGTCAGTCTCTTTAATTCAGTGCAGCAGGTTGTGTTGCAATTTCCTCATTTGATTTTCCTTGTTCAATAGCTCACTTTGTTGCATGTATCAAGAATCGATAGATCCCTTGGTCAAGCAGACCTCTGAGGGAAGCTCCATCGTGCATCGCAAGGTCGTCGTAAGAGCAGATGGTATACCGCCCGGTAACCCGCCAGTCCCAGGATCTGTTGTAAAACCCATCGACACGATAATCCAAACCGAGGCAAGATGTTTTGTCTGAAAAAGTCCCCGCTCAATCCAGTTAACTTCACCTCCTTCCTCCTATCCGATTATACAGTCCCTGTATCGCTAAACGACACCCATCTGAGGGGCTATTGACCTCTCGGGATGTCCGAAGGAGATGTGAGAGGTTGATGTATTGCACGGTGAGGTAATCGGTCCTGACTATCGGTAGGTGGAATTATCCACGGTCTGTAAACCGCGGTGGTCGGCCTGGGATCCTTCGGCCCACAATTCCCAGGGATTGGCCATGGTAATCGAACTGGCACGTATCGTTCGAGGGAGAGTAATAGGAAGACGTTATACGCGCAGTTAGGCTGTGACACAGGATATGTCAAAGATATTCTGAGTCAAAAACTGAACGTCTTTGTTGCGAGCTGATCTGCCCGATTGCAGGGCGGGATGGCGAAGCGAAAGAGGCGCATCCTGTCGCTGGGGAGGAGGCAATTCAGGGTTTGAGGAAACATAATATCCGGTGGTTGTTGATGGCTCCATGGGACATTACCACAATTGTTGGTGCAAAAGTCCATAACCCATGAAAATCAGGGATCAATCTTTCCAGAACCTGGCTAAAGCCTTGAATTGATCCATATCCAACTTTGAGTAGAGTTAGGTGGAGTTTTGAGGGGACTGAGTCGACAAAAACAGTCGACTTCCGGGATCCCCTTTCTGGTATCCTTAAAACGAACTAACTGGTCCGCCCCAGAATCCATAACAAACAAAAGTCCCATCAGGTCCAACCCAGAGTCCCAGTCCGAATCAAGAGATTCAGACATTCACGAAACGAAATGTTTTCCGTAGATAGCGGCTAAACCTGAGTCGCTTCACCCTGATGCCGGGTATCCTGATCGTTCTCCCCACGTAACCCCGAAAAAGATTGGCGGAACACTGAACTCAACTCCTTCTGAAGGGGGTTGATCCAGGGTTGATCATAAACCATACCGATATCAGCCGATTTATGCTGATCCCTCCCTTGATCGACCACGACCCTCCTCTGAATCTTTCCAGATCCTCGCGAAAATCGATGGGAGGCATTAACTGACTTAGTGTAAGAGATCGAACGCTGTGGACAAGCAGCGACAGAATCCGTCTGCACCGAGTGGTTGGTCCGCCAATCTCTTTGAATTAAGGCAGCTCAGAATGGTCCACCGTGATCACTGCACTGGGGCTCGACCCACTGTCTGGGATCACAAGGCAATTTACGGGCACAGGCTCATGGTGCTGAAACATTGGCGTGGGCAAAGAAAGCTAATTGACATTGTTAAGCTTTTCGAGTCAAAATCAGAATAGATAAGTTGAGTGACTTGCCTTTATAGACTGACAGAGCGAAGTAAGAAGAAGAGATCCTGTCGCTAAGAGGGAGTGTTCAGATTGAGAAACAACATCCTGTGGTTGGGGAAGGCTTCATGGTTATTATCCTAACGGGAAGTCCACCCAAAATATCACTTAGTGGTAAACACACTGTAACCAAGAATTAATCGTTCCAACCTTATAATAGGAAAGGGGACTGAGTCGACAAAACAGTCGACTCGGTCCCTCTTTTTCGGTGATAACTTTTTGTGTCTGGTTGTCCAAGCTTTTTCGTCCCAGCTCACATGACATTGCAAATCTGCATATCAAAATCGAAGCCACCATCATCGCATTTCTAGAATGCTTCTTCAGTGGTCATCGTGGTAGAGCCTGGGCATGTGGGTCGTTCAACTTTAAATTTGGGTAAGGAGTCCAGGGAAAATGTAGATCCAAACTTTGAATATTTTCTTTGGTCGTCTCCTTTCACGACGACGAGGCCAAGTTCCCTTGCCAAATGATGTAATTCACCCAAAAATGCATACCCAGGGCACCCTCCGGGACTGTGATAGGTAGGCGGATGTGGTCACCGATCCACCGGTTATTCTCCACCCGGAGGTCACGGGCCAGATCGACCAGATCACACACCTGGGATCCCACCATCCTCAGGGATCGTGGCCACAGAGAGTTCAATGGGACTGTCTTTCCCCGATGTTGTTGGCGTGGGCAAAAAGGCTGCACGAGGCATTGCACAAAGCCTGAGTCAAAACGAATGTCTTGCTGCGAGGTTCTGCCTTATATACTCTGAGTGGAAAGATGACGTCAACCGTGACTGATCTGGTAGATTATGGCCACCGCCTGCCACGGAGCGTTCCACGTGCGTCTCCAGTCCGCATCACTTGTGACACAGGAAGAAGTCCTCCCGGGATGCATTTCCCACGCATCCACGTCAACGAACGTAGGTCTCTTCTGCCAACGTCCCAATATCGTCACGTCGATGGCACAAGCATTCGGATGCTTGCTGAAACGCGTCCTGAATGGTGGGGACGACCGAGTTGAAACGCGCTACCACACCCGATCCCACGTCAAACTAAATGATCAAAGACACCACCGTTTTTCCAACATAGTACCGAATGCTAAAGTTGGTTCAAACAAAACCAACCTAAACACCACCACTAACGTAGCTTCGTAATACGACGCGATGTCTCACTGGTGGACCCAATACGTTACAAAGAGACAATGGTCCATGTCATTCTTCCAACAACCTTGAAAGGAAGCCAATGTCTCAAGACTTGTTTGTCAAAGAAAATGACAATCAAACAGTTTGAAGCTTTTCAGAAAGGGGTCGAGGAAAGCTCTGTCCAAGATTGCGTTTGTTTGGACAAAATGACAATAAAGTTTCAGACATAAATCATTTTTGACACAAAATTAAAGTATTTACATACACACATTCTTTTACATGTTAGATTCAAGGTGGATGGGTTTAAACCCAATTTGAAATGATTTACTTAAGTCCATTGTCTGGCAGCAAATCTAAGGTTCACCAGTTGATTCCAATGCTGCTGGTTTCAAAACCCATTCAGAAAAGTATTAATTCCTCCTGGAAATGGGTACGAAGCACCTGGGGCTCGTTGGAGGGATTGGAGGTGGGAATCGTTCCTGGCCCGTGGTCACCAAAGAATTGAAGCTGGGAGAAATCACTAAAACACCGCACTAACTCACAGGTCTCATTGTCGGTCAGGTAGCTCAGAGCTGGGGCCGCCAGCAGGTGCAAGAGCCCTAAGGAGAACCATCACACAGGTGCTGAGGAGACAAACACAGGTGCTGGAGGAGCCACCACAGGGTGCTGGAGAGAGATCGCCAGCAGGTACTGAGGTGATAATGCTAGAAAGGGAGGGAGAGACTGCCACAGCTGGAGGAGTACAAAACAGGTGTGCTGAGGAGGAACAAACACTGAGGTCGCCGGTTCAGGTTGGCGGTCTGATCCGTCTCGTGGCCGGAGCGATCCGCATTTTCTGTATCGGCTCTGCACTTCAAGTACTTTGGCCGCTGCCTTTCCCGAAGCAGGTCTTTCCTCGACAGGTGTGGCGTGCCGGGGTCGGAGTTTGTATAAGCTTTTGCGGTACGTTTCGCCTTCCAGCCCCCAAGCGAAAGCCATTTTGCAGGGCCTGAGACGGTGACGTCCAACGCGCGACTGTCTTTAAACGTGGTCAGAATATACTGCGTTCCCGCCGGAATGGGATTACTGCGGGGTTCCCTTGACCGTCCAGCCTGGATGATAGAGCATTTGATCATACGGCTCGAAGCTTCTTCTGACACAAATTGCCTGGCCTGACCTCCGACTGGTTTGGGGTAACTCAGATGAGCACGGAACATGGTTTTGAATCAAATGAATCGTGCCTTGGCTCCACCTTTCAGTCCAAATGCAAAAACACTTCATCATAAGAACATGTTGTTGAATTGGAACCCATTGGTGCCTATGTTTTCAAAAGTTCGATCGGGATTACAAGGTTTAGAAATTTTCTCCACTGGCTGGGTACTGGATCAGCATGATTCTCCACTTGGGCCCCAAGTACCGTCCTTGAAATTGTCCATCAACGCTTTTAACCACTATGTAGAAGAAAACGAGACAAACGTGATTATTTTAAATCCTGGCATGTGAAGGCTTTCACCAACCTCAAGCTGGACCACATGGTCCAATGGTCGGTCTTAATTCAACGCAGACGGGCCATGGTCAGATGAAGAGCAGCTGGGAAGGTACCCATTGTGTCTGTTGCAGTGATGACTGATGAGGCACTGAACCTGCCTGTCCTTATACTGTCCCAGACCGAGCAAGGATGGTGTCACCAACGTTGCTCACGTGGTAATGGGATGGAAGTGTTGCTCATGCCTGGTGTCGCCACACGATGACATTTGCTGGTGATTGCAGCATGGACACGATCCACCTCTTCCCATTGTTGGGAGGTCGAGGAGGCGCTTCCAAGGCGATGGTGGGATGGGCAAGCCATTTTGAAAGGCCCACCTGTAACTGGATCGGGGCATCGGTGACAGAGACCAAACAATGTCGATGTAGACATTTCATGCCCACGCACTGGTTCGAAGGATGACGTCAAGCAGAGTGGGAATCACTGTCGCAGCAACTAAAGACCGCCATCCCATGAGGAAAATTGGGATGGCTTCCCAAGACGAAGAAACGTTCCCAAAACAGGAGCTATGACGAGTTAGTTTTGAATCCTGCACGGGCCTGGAGATCTGGGATCCGTGGTCTGACTTTGAGATTCGACGAGCTGTCGCCACTTCAGACTTGGGGACGGTGGTCGGGCCCTGGAGATCTGAATGACTGGTGCTGGGCCTCCTTGAGATCTGGGATCGGGCCTCTGGAGCAGGTCTGTTCGAGCTTTTCTCACTGGTGTGTCTGTCAAGATTTTCGCCCTGGGAACGGGACGTTTAATGTCAGATCCGTTTTCCGCTGAACGACTTAGATCGTGGGTTTGCCGCGGTGGTGCCCAGGTCGAGAAGGTCGGGTTCGGGCTGAACAGGCGCCCAGAGATTAAGCGTACCAGATCTGGCGGTGATCTCTCAGATTCTTCAACAGCTACGCAACTGAAACCAGCCAAATGATGTTTTCGA
>BMAW01085617.1:0-18746 GCA_019974015.1 Nephila pilipes | reverse complement strand
CCTGGGAGTTAATTCGGAAGATGTTTTTCTGACCGACGTGTTTTTTTGGGGGGATAATCTTGGAGTAAAAAAAAAGAAAAGATTATAGCTTGTTATCGTCGGTAATATGTGACTGCGAGGTGGATTGCTTCAAATGATGTCTAAGCCGTGGATTTCCAAATCTACACGAACCGAGACACACCGAAAGGAAATAACTGTAAAAGGTTAAGTTTAAAAAAAAAACAGATACATTTCTACACACACACACACACAATGAATGAATAATGTTTAACACGAAACTAAGAGGACTGGGTTATTTTATCGTGTTAAAACAGTTTCGTGGTAAGCGATCACGAAGGGAAAAAACTCAACGACATTTCTGAATTCTTTTTATTTAAAAAAAAATTCATCTAAATTGTGATAACATACAAGGAATTATCAAATATATTATGCTAAGCAATCGGAAGAAATTTTAAATATTTTGCATTGATTATAAAAAAAAATTAATATTTTTATGACATGACTGTCGTTAAAGATAAAATGCTGTGACAAAGCAGCTTAAAATTTTGTCATTGAAATTATTTAGCACACAATTAAAGAAAATTTAATTACCTCGAGAAATAATGTAGCTAGAGCTATGAAATTTTGTTCATAGACTCAGAAATGTCGTTGATTGATTTTATTAGCGTCGCACTAGAAGCAACACGGTGGCAATTGGCGACGAACCTCATAATTTTGAACCTCGGTCTAGTGACGAGGACGACAGATGAGCTTATACTCCCTTCTCCTAATTTGCACACCACGCCAAAACTTAGAAATGTCACACAATTAAAGTAAAATAATTTTTCCCGATTTTTTGGTCTTTTTATAGCATACTATGTTCCTTCAAAGAACAAAACTGTATCATAAATTCTCAGCATGAGAAATATAATAAAATGAGTCACTAATTGCGAAAAAAATCAAATATTAGACGGAAAGAAAAAGAAATGCAGCTTCCAATCCAAATAGTTGCTTGATCTAGTGACGTCATCGGCATTTGGATTCCAAGTATCTAGAATTCAATCCGTTTCAGCTAGTATAAAAATAAATACACTAATATCTCCTACCCACAGCATAAAACAAACTCATTATATCTCTCCTTTAACGTCTTCCTCTTGACAACACAAAAGAGGAATTTTTTTACATGTAAAACTTAATTTCTCTCTTAATTGGTTGTTTGGTTAGTTTATCAGATTTTTTGATCCTCATTGGATGTTGTGATGAACATAAGGAGAACATCCATATGATCAAATCAAACATTTAAACTTTTGCGTCACCTCTCTTCAGCAATGATGACAGAAGTTAAAATGCCTTAATAACTAACTCAAGGGGGGGGATACCTTTTGGTCTGTTTGTTAAGAGCACAGAATTTGCTTCCGGAGTTCGAACTGTCGCCGTCACTTAAGGTCGACCGGCCTACTCCCCCAACCATGGGATGAAGTACTACCCTCCGAAATGGCGAAGCGAATACATTAGCCACCGAAACTTCTTACCTGGATAAAACACGGAATAAAAAACTGTTTGCTATTAAATTAAATGCACAGATCAAAGAGACTGTTTATTAAGGTTGCAATGAGAAGCAAAACGAGGGTTATTGGCTACGGAACGAGTGATTTTGAGCCTCTGTCAAGTGACCAGGACGACACCTGAGCTGACACCTCGTTTCCTAATTTTCTAAACCACGCCTTCGGGAGGGCTTGGGACCTCAACCAAATTTAAAGTTTATCACCCCCGCTACCCGACGAGACTTCAGTGACATCAGAGCTCGTACCCACAACTCGACGAAAAAACTCCGGCCGCGACCATGACCACTAGGCTACCACGGCAATAAAACAAAGCCATTGCCATGTAAAAAAAATGAAATATTTATGGTTAGAAAGGATTAATAGATAATAACACATCGATCAATAACTCCCGAGACTAACCCAGAGATGGCGCTCGTAGTAAACCAGTAACCAGGTCTTTCTAGAGTACTAACCTTTGCTTGAAACGTGTCAAAATTTTAAGTCGATCGGACCAGGAAAAAGGTTTTTTGAGGTGAAGTGAAAAAGGTTTTTTCCAAGTGGGTGCCGCGATTGCTTTCGATGGAACAAAAACAGCAACGAGTCGATGATTCAGAAAGCTGTTTATCGCTATTTACTCGCAACAAAAAAGATTTCTTGCGGGAAAAAAAAAAAAAAAATGGGGGAGGGGAATTTGGGAGAGAAAAAAAAAAGATTTGGAAAAGCGTTGGAACGATTGTATCACCCTAAAAGGTGATTAACAAAAGGTGTTATGTTGATGAATAAAAAAAAATTTTGCAAAAAAAAATGTTGTTTTCAATTTTAGACTCGGGAGTTATTGATCGATGTGTTATGTTTGATTTAAAATGTTTAAACGAACATAGTGAAAAGCAGAGCATTCGAGTGGCCGCGGTAGCCTAGTGGTCAAGGTTTCAGACTCGTGGCCGGCGGGTTTCATCGAGTCGTGGGTTCGAGCCTTGATGCCATTAAAGACCCATTTATTAGGGGTTGATGCACGTTAAATCTGTCGGGGCCCAAAGTTTTCTCATTGGCATGATGTGGAAGTTAGGAGAGGGGATGCCAGCTCCAGAGTCGTCTTCGTCACTTGACAGTGATTCAAAATTACGAAGTCCGTCACCAATAGCCCTCGTGTTGCTTCTAGTGTGACGTTAATAAAATCAAAACAAAAGCAGAATATTCGGTCGATACGTGCCTCACGGCGGGAGAGGACACAAACACAACGATTACACATAGGGGGGACTTTCTCCCACAAAAGGTTCATCTCTTCCTCTTGATGCATAAACTAACTTCGGGAAAGGAATATAAATTTTCTCTGGAACAGGTAAAATCGATAGAACAGAGTGAAATAACACTAAATAGAGCAATAAATGTAAGGGCAAGCCTCGCAATATTAGTGTAAATGAATAAATGAACTCACACAACCCCCAGTACAAAATACCAAAACAATACCAATATCATGTACGCAGACTTCTATTTTATTTATCTCTCCAACTACACGGTTCATCTCTTTCAGGGACTATAGATAACCTTAAACTCGAAAATCGATAAGAGTGAAAAGGACCATGATAAATGTTGATAGCACCCGAAGCGAATAACCTGAAATGGAAAAATCAATGCAGTGAATGTACACAGATTCCCTCTACCGAAGGAAACAGCAATTCATCTTTGCAGTCACCATAGAAACTGTTTGCGATGGCGGAATCCTTGCTCACACTACGCGGCTTAGTTAAAGTTTTCTCAAAACCAGGTACTAAATTCAAACACACTCGCATACAGAACAGCGTCCTTTCGAAATGAAGGGATTTGGACTGAATTTGAAACTTGTTTCCATAAAAATAACGTCAAAGAGTTAATGGAGTTTAAAATCCTTTCGATGCAAGTACTAACACATTTTCTCAAGCATTTTCCCTAAAACCAGGGGACCGCGGTAGCCTAGTGGTCAATGTCATGGACTAGCGGCCGGTGGTTTTCGTTCAGTCGCGGGTTCGATCCTTGACCGCCAAAGACCCGCCGTGTAGCCGGGGCTGATGCACGTTAAATCTGTTCGGGGTCCAGAGTCCTCCCGTTGGCGTGGTGTGAATGTTATGAGAGGGGGCTGCCAGGTCAGGTGTCGTCCTCGTCACTTGACCGTGGTTCAATATTACGAGGTCCGTTGCCAATAGCCCTCGTGTTGCTTCTAGTGCAACGTTAATAAAAACTAAACTAAACTAAACTTCCCTAAAACCAGTTCCTTGTTTCAACGATGTGATTGTTTATTAACATCGCTCTGGCCGGAAATGTTTCAGTCCAGTTGTGGGTTCGAGTTCTGATTCTACCAATGACCCGTTTGTGGAGGAGCTGATGAATGTTGAATCTAGGCTCAAATTTCTCACGTTCAGGTGGTGAAGAAGATCGAAGTATGAAGTGCCAACTCAAGTGTCGTCCACGTCACTTGTCCGTGGTTTTAAGTAACGAAGTCCGTGGTAAAAATCTCGCGTGTTGCTTCTTAGTACGACATTAATAAAGAATCAATTTATTAGTTCTCTTTGCTATTTATGATTGAAATTGAGTTCGAACTCACGACCTTCCCATGTATGATCTTATCCTATGATTTTTTTTTTTTCACATTGCACTGAAAAACAAAATGAGGGCTCTTAGCAATGAATCTTGTAGTTTTGAACCTCCGTCAGGTGACGAGGACGCACCTCAGCTGGCACCTTTGTCTCCAAACTTCCGCACCCCGCCTCAGGAGGACTTACGCTAAGTGGCGAGTCTTTAGTGGCGCCAGGGCTCGAACTCTGCCGCGACTCAAAAGAAAGGGCAGGAAATATGGAATTATATGGACTACAGAAAACATTGTTTTTCAGATGCGCGGAAAAAATTCGCTTGAGGCTTCCATATCAAAATATCCCGCCATTTTGATATCGTGGGCGTAATGTTAATCCTATGGAATTTCGACTTTAATTCTCGCATCTTTACTATTTGATGAATTTGAATGTGATGAAGTACGTCTGAAAAAGGAAAAAACAATGAATGCTTCTGCAGAATTAATTTTTTTTTCCCCATTTTTTTAAAAAAATATCTTTACCCCTATTTTAATGATTCGTTTGTGAGTTTTCCAGTCTTTAGAAATATTTTTTAAAAAATCGGAGAAAAAAATTTAATTCCGCCGAAGCCTTCGTTATTTTTTGCACTTTCAAATGCACTTTATCGCATTCAAATAGATCAAATAGAAAAGATTTGAGAACGATAGTCGAAATCCCATAAGATTAACAATTCGTTCACGAATTCATGGCCGGTAAACGGGAGCCTTAAACTCTAACATATCTATATTTATTGTAATCTATATAGAGGGCCGCGGTAGCCTAGTGGTCAAGGTCGTGGACTGGCGGCCGGCGGTTTTCGTTCTGTCGCTGGTACGATCCTTGGCCGCCAAAGACCCGCCGTGTAACTGGGGCTGATGCACGTTAAATCGTTTCGGGGCCCAAAGTCCTCCCGTTGGTGTTATGTGGATGTTAGAAGAGGGGGGAGGGTGCCAGCTCAGGTGTCGTCCTCGTCACTTCACCATGGTTCAAAATTACGAGGCCCGTCGCCAATAGCCCTCGTGTTGCTTCTAGTGCGACGTTTATAAAAAGTAATCTATGTCGCTTTATTTTATATAAAAAAAATCATACAAATTTATAAGCTTTTATCCTAGAACTTCCTACTTTTATTCATTTTCCCAAGCCGTATTTTCATTTTTTCCGCTCGTTTTACGTGCGAAATTCTCTAACACTCACATATTTAATTATTATAAGAAGAACTAGTTATTTTTAACGAAAGGTAGAGATTACATCAAAAATAAAAAGTCTAGCTACTGACCCATTGCACAACAGGTACCGTATTAATTGCCTGCTCTGCAATGAGGTAAAAAAAATTCTTATGTGTATTTGAGATATTATAACCAAATTCTCGAGCCAACATTCGAATATATTTAACCAAATCTCGAGTGGACATATACAGCTCTAGAACAAAGGAAAATGTATGTGATTTGATTTTACCGAGTGTCTTATTTCACAAAACATGTTTTTCTAGCAGAGATTGAGATTATTGTTTTTTTTTAAAAAAAAAGCTCCATTTTGAATAATTTTAAAGAGAATTATGCATCCCTATCAAAATTGTCTTGTTTACATAAAGGCTATACATATGCATGTCGTTTTTAATCTTTCATCATGAGAAATAAAAATATATTTTGAGGAATAAACAAAGCCAATTTACAGTTTACCATACAATGGAAATGAGCATTATCTAAATGTTACGTAAATAAAAAGAGGATTTAATCGTGCGTTGAGTCCAAACAAGAGCTAAAATTAGATTACTGTGAGTTACAGAATCCAGAGCGAAATTAAAATTCAAGACATGAGACACCTACCCCGCCTTAAAATACAAAAGTTATTCATCAATTAAAAATTTTTTTCAACTTTTGTTTCCTCTTTGTATTCTGTACATCCAAAACCAGGACGTTTATATTGGGAACAATTAAGATAGCATACTCAAAAATTTAAAAAAAAAAAAAAGCAAATTTGGTATTTTATTTCATTAATCGTAACAATTGACGACAGGTAACAAGACTTTCGAATGTTTCGAATCTGATGTAGCATTATTAACACCCAAGTTACGTATGAATATATTTGGTTTTGTTTTTTTAATTGCTGAGATTACTTCCTGATTTGTTTTTGATTAAAGTATTGACGTTTAATTAGACAAATATATAAATATATATAAAACATTATTTAATTTCACTATAGCTCGCAGCTTGTATCACTACAGTGTATAAAAAAATTAAATTTTGGGAAATGGAAAGCAATAGCAAACTTATATTTCAACACATTACATTTATTTTTATAAAAGGGTACGTGAATAAAAAAAAAACATTTAGAATATTATGTTATATTTGGTTTCAAATTTAAATCACGCCAACGAACGCTGTAGAAATTTTCTTTACCTTTGAATGTCCTCAAAAAAAAAAAAAAAAAAAAAAAAAATCAATCATTTTAGTCAACAATTTCTTTTAAATAAAAATACTAAATAATGTTTTCATTCGATACTTGCGTAGAAAGACGCAAAATTAGTAAGAATCTTCGAAAAACCTCTCTTCCATAAAATACTACGGGTTATTCAGTACTAAAAGTAATTACACGACCGAAACATTCTAAGAAACATCGAATCAATGAATGATTCGAACAACATCACAGCACCAATTAATTTGACCAACTCTTCCATCTAATTTAGAACCATTTAGTTTGTCATCCATTAGGAAATTAACATAAGGAACAATGAAAAGAAACGATTCGAATATTGATGACAGGTGTGTTGTAAACAGGTGCAACAACACAGCCAATTGTAGGGCAAAGGATTTAATTTTGTTAATGAAATCTTCCCACACACCCAAACTCGAACTAAATTAGTTCTTAAGACAAAAAGTCTCAGACGTCCTAGATTCGTTTTAACGATATTCGAAGATGACAGTTAATTTCAGCTTCTAACACACTATAACTCTTTGGTTCGCCAAACGATCTTTTAACATTCGCCGCGGGCGACTTTTTTTTCTTTTTCTTTTTTTTGCGAACGGATACGGCAGTGAGACGGACGTACACCTGTATGGATTACACTACACTTGACATGCTACTTGTAATAATGATAATAATAAAAATAAAAGAGGTGCACATTTACAATTGAAAGCAGGAAGCTGCATTGAGCGATACCACCGAACAATAGGTAAAAAGATATTTAGAATTTATTCCACGGAAAAGTCATCATTCTGCGTTTTCAGAAACGGTGGATGGTAGCATGGAAAAAAAGGCTAATAAATGCACCCTAGCGTATCGAAATTCACAACTCGCGTGACACATCAAGGGTCTCACGCGACACGTGAATCCTCACGTTCACGCACGACCGGTTCGCTTTGAGTTTCACGATAAGTTCTGGATTCGGTTTCGTGTTGGGATTGACAAGGGGTATGATTTTTTCCCCTTGTCTTTTCATCTGACAAAACGAATTGGGGGGAATATGGACCAATTAGCAGGGGGAGAGAGAGAAACAAATGGGTAATAAAAAGATATCCAGGCATTCGACAATTGATATCAATCACATTTAGGTTGTCATTCATTATATTATTAAGATAGAATATCTTTTGTTTTTCTCCGAAAGCATTATCAATGCAAAGGAATCGGAAATTTCAATACAAATAATTATCAAGAAAACAACAAAGCACATATACAACAAGTAATATAAGAAAAAAATTTAAAGTCGATTCCTACTTTAATCAACAAAGAAAAATTTTATTTTAGTTACTTTTTATTAAATAATTACAATTAATATAAATACGTGTATACATATGACAGAATCACAATATTAAGTGGCAAAAGAAATTTTTTTCAAACGATCTACAAGCTTCGTCACTGACGGTATTTATTCCTAAATTTATATCCTGCTAAATATCTTATATGAGAGAAATTTTTTCTCCCATATAAAACTAAAATTAATTATTTGAAAATCAAATAAAAAAAATTATGCTTCGAAGAGATTCGATATGAAGCCATGAAGATTCTACACCGACGCTCTACCAACTATGCCATTGCAAGACGAATGCCATAGTAGAAGCATTGTCTTGTTTCTTAATTCATCGGGTAAATTAAATGGTTAGAATGCAGCTTAGCCCAACCACCCTTGGAGACAGGAATTATTGGGCGGTATTTTGCCAAATGTGGCTACCCTGGACCATTTTGTGGACTTAACGTTCAGCCAAAAAAAAATTGCCAAGCTTGGCAATTTTTGAAATCGCGCCAAGTGGTTGGGGTAAACTGCATTTTCACCAATTAAATTTAATTAATATCTGAAAAAACTGCATTAACAACAAGTATCATCCACAACAAGTTTAAAAAAATGTATTTGAACTTGAGTGGATGAATAAAAAGTATTTTATTAATGATTGAAAATTTGAACAAGATATATATAGGGAGAGTGTGTGAGCTATAGATGAGGCATTTTGAGTGATATCATTGGAAAATATATCTCTATTTATCAGTGATAATTTTAAAAAAAAATCACTGCTGACTGACTCAACTCAAATCACACCTCCTAATTCTTGGAAAATATAATAGTTTAATAGAGTAATATCTGTTAAATAAAAGCTTTAAATTTTAAAAAAAAATGAAAAATTTCTCGGTTTAAAACTGATTAAGCAACATTTTTGCATTTTACAAAAAATGAATAGATCGATACCTTTATCAAATAAGATATAAAAAAAACCTTATCTCTTACGTTAACCTTTCAAAACCATTAATTAAAAACTAAAAATAAAAAAATCCAATATATTTAATAAGTTTAACACAAGCCTCATTATCGAAGGAAAAAGCTATCTTTCAAACATACTTTCGAAAAGTTTTTAAAGGATTTTTTTTCCGGTGAAGAAAAACTTAGTTTCTTATCACACTTTCTTCACTCTCTTTTATTTTTATCCGCTGGAATTTTGAAAAATGGTGTAGCCCAAAATATTGATCCCATCCGCTTCCAAGGTTTAATACTTCATTTCATCAAGAATTCTTTATTATCTGGGATGCCTATCTCAAGAGATCCTTAACCACTTTGGAATAAACTGTTTATATTATCGATGTTTTAAATACTCTCAAGATCTACGCTATTAAATTATTCCATACTTGATCAAATTTTTGATATTTTTCATTCGAAAACATTCTATATTTTTCGATTGCATCTCATTCATGCATGTATTGTTTTGAAGAATAAAGGCAAGTAATTTAACAAAATAAATCATAATATGGATTATATGTGGTGCAATTACATTCAACCATATATTTGAAATTTTTTTAAATATTAGATGCGAGAAATAAGAAAAAGTTTTGCAACTTTTTTACTATTTAAACTTTTGATTAATTTAAATAAAACTAAATAAAATTAACATGATTAACCTTCATCGTGAATTATATATTATCTTAATATCCTGGTTGATAATTTTACGAGAATCTAGAAATCAGCAAAAATAAGATCATAGTTTTTTAAAGGATTGTAGGTGGCTGTATTTTTCAGAGAGGAGGTTTGGAGGGGTATAGTTTTCTTTTTTGAAAACTTTGCTACCATTTTGACTTTTAGAGGGGAAGAAATGTATCAGAAAGTTTTTATTAATCTACTTAATTACTTTGTAATCCTTTGATTTCTTTAATTACTCTTTAAATGGTATGATAAAATTTTTGTATGGTATAAAATTTGTAGAAAGTCATGTTTCATATTAAAGTTTTCAATCAAAATCTGGAAATTATTATTTTTTTAACACAGGTGGGTTAAGCAAAGGAAATATTAAATAATTTTATTTCAATTTTTCAAATAAAACAAAGAACTTTTTTTTAATAGAATTTCAAGATTTATTTTGCATAAATGTTTAGTAATGTATTGTCTCGGCAATCTTCGAGGCATTGAGAATTTATTGCAAAAGAAGAATATGTAAGAAGTTTTTAAATGGTCGCCCGTTTGGAATTTCTACTTAAAAAGCTATATGCCACCGAGTTTTTCTTTAGATGTTGAATATTCTTTATGTTAAACATAAGTTTAGATGTATTTACTTAAAAAATCTCTTCTGCAATAAATGAATTCTAGATCCATCTTTGCATGAAGCCGTCAGTAATTTATGTATATTTATTTATTTTGTGCTATGACACAACAAACTTGTTTATATATCAAATCCTTTTGTTTTATTAAAAAGAATAGCTATGAAGCATTGTTTTAAAACTTCTTCACCGTATTTTTGAAGCTCCAGTGATCTTGAAGCGTTGATGACATCTCACAATCACAGGTTTGTCGTTGGCTAAAAACATGCCCTCCGGCAAAAAATGTGTCACATTTCGAGACAGCAAACCTGATATCTGCCCACCATTTTTATGTAAATTTCTTCTCCGCTATTTACTTTAAGGTGTATTCAACGTTTTGCTCTGAATATTCACAAAGAAAATTTTGAACAATAAATTAAAAAGCGCCAGTGAAAGAAAGTGAAAATAAACCGAAAAAAAACCCACGAACATTAAAAATAAAAAAATGGCAGACGGAATTTTTTTTCAACTAAGTCTCAAACAAACTATTGGAAACTTTCAACTTTTTTTTTTTCCCCTTCCAAAGCTACGAACGCTCCATTTGTTCGTAATAATAGACATTCCAAACTTTTCCAAACCCTCGTTATATCGACACGTTTCGTTGGTTCCGAGGCTGCAATGTTAAATATAGAAAGCTGTCATCAACTTGGACAGGTCTTTGAAATGGATGTAGAAATGCGGAAATCGTGGATCTGCTTTTTTTTCCCGGCAAAAATATTCCGCGGATTGGATCTTCTGCCGTTCGTGTTTGATGATTCCATCACATCCACTTCCTCTGGAGCGGAAATAAATCATTTCCGAACTTAACGACCTGACTTGATTGGTTTTCGATTTGATTCCGAAAAACTCGACTTTAGTTGTGCATTTTTTTTTAAATATTATTCTTTTGCATGTTTTGGGAAAATAGAATTTTCTTCTCCAGACTTTCTCGAAGGTTTCATGTTTCGACTCAGAAGCACTGGTTATGTAATAAATGTTGCAAAAAAAAAAAAAAAAGAACGAGTGGACAGGTTTCTTGCTGCGATAGATGAGAATATCAACAGCAATGAGATTGGTTTTCTAGAATTACTGGTTTTCGCTTTTTCGATGGCTGATATACATTTCGTAATGTGGGAAATTTATACTCGATGAAAAAAAAAAAGAAAAACTTTCGAAACTTTCTACAACGTATTCTTAAGTTTAGATAGCACGATATGTAAGAACATCACGGCGACTGCGACATTTTATTATTATTATTATTATTTCCTTTTGAACTTTATGTTCGGTTTGCATATTAGCGTTTTTAATATGTTTCATAAAATTCTTTATAAAACGGATTGTTCCAATGCGCCATTTTTTTTTTTTCCTTTTAAATTTCATATTCATTTTGCATTTTACCGTTTGATATATTTCGTTAATTTCTTTATAAAACGGATTGTTTCAAAATGTGTCGTTACATAAAAATTTGTTTTAGTTTAAACTTTTTAGTATAATTTCCATTTAACAGACATATTTTGTTTTGGCTACATCCGTTGCATTGTCCTGTAATATGCTAAATTGTTGAAGAATAGTAAATAAGATACCCCATCATAGAAAAGTAATATATATTCTTTTAAAGTGAAAATAATTTACTAATTTTTAAGATCCTAGGTTCATTAATGAGATACTTAAGTCGAAATCTTATGGAAATGCATAATTTTGAAATAAATCTGAGCAAAAATGATATTGTTATTGCCGTTCATGAGATATTATCACCAATCCTTTAATATGCTTCCTAGAAATATGCGAATTACATAATAAAAACATTGATATTCTTATACCTAAAATTGGCACATGACTTTCATCATGTAATAAAAAATGAAGTGTAGAATATTAAAAATAAAAACCTTCTTTCTACTTGTAACAGAGAACATATTTTCACATCATAGCACAATACCAGAATAAGTATTTATCGTAACAAAATAAACTGCAAATTAAAAAGCGCCAGTGAAGGAAAGCGAAAACAAACCAAAAAGGTTTGAAAATCTTGTTTTGTTAGAATAAAGATGCGAGGGGGATATCATAAAATTGTTTCTAAGAAAAACGAGATATCTGGATAAAACTGATTCTGCATATAAGTTCATCGTTATGTACATAATGTTGTAAATTACAGATATTAATGTAAATTTGTTTTGTTTCAAGTAGTTGTATATTGAAGTAAACTTCATTATCGTAAAGTATTAATTATTATCACAGGCTTTCGTCAAGTTTTAATTATTACCAAAAAATTGCAACAGAAACTTAATTTGTACTTTTTATTCTTAAGACTTCTCTACATAATCACCATCCACAGTTACACACTTCTTCCAGCGTTTCTTGACCTTTCGAAAGTTGTCATATTGTAGAATTTAGCAGATCGAATATCTTCTCCAAATCCTTGGCCGCTAAGGACCCACAGTGTAGCTGGGGGGTGATGCACGTTAAATCTTTCGGGCCTAAAGTCCTCCCGTTGGCGTGGTGTGGAAGTTAGAAGAGGGGGTGCCAACTCAGGTGTCGTCCTCGTCACTTGACCGAGGTTCGAAATTTCGAGGTCCGTCACCAATAGCCCTCGAGTCGCTTCTAGTGCGACGTTAATAAAAACAAAACTTTAACTATCTTCTCCATATTGCGAATTTCTTTAATCTACAGCTTCCTGAAACTAAACAAATCAACATTAATAGATGTAATTTACGACAATTATGTACAAAGTTTAGTTTTTACTAACGTCGCACTAGAAGCAACACGAGGGCTATTGGCGACGGATCTCGTAATTTTGAACCTCGGTCAAGTGACCAGGACGACACCTGAGTTGGCGTCCCCCTCTCCTAATATCCACACCACACCAACGGAAGGACTTTGAGCCCCGAATAGATTTTATGTACAAAAGGATCGATCATTATTTAGAATTTTTTTTTAAAATATCTCGATTATTTCTTAGTAATAATTAAATACTAACAATAACTCTTCGTATTTTTATCGAAATATTAAATTTATCCATAGTAAATTAATAGTAATAGTCCGTTGCTGCTAAAGATTATTATCAAATTTTATTGTTACTCATTTATACCTGCCTGTTTGCTCATAACTTTAAACTTTACGACATGTGAAATTATTAATTACTGACTCTATTCCAACACGGCAAATTTATATTTTAGAGCGTTGCAAAAACAATTTTTTAATATACTTCAGGACTAAATCGGCTATTTATTTTTAACACTGTCAAAAGAAGATAACATATACATGAGTAACTTAGTTGCAGAGAAACATGTATTTCAAGTTACAGATGTTAATTTATAAGTGGTGCTGTAAATCAAAATAAATTCAATCAGCCGCCTGTTCATTTTAAATATAAATTGAACTGGCGTTTTCCTGCTGATTTGCCTACAGCCCGCCTCGACGTTTACGCCCATTTTCTGAACAAAAAAAAAAAGTTCAATGTGAATTACAAAACTGTATATTGAATAAACGCTCGTTCAATATTAATCGTCTAGGGTCTTTTTTTTAAAAATTCCCAAGTATTATTAGATTAAATACGTAAAAAGCATTATTAGATTTATCAAACTACTCTATTGTCATGTTGCTCGGAAATTGATACAGATGAAATCAAAATAAAAGTAAAGACTGCGTGAAAAACTATGAAATAAATTTAATATATACAATGTATTGAATTTCGATTAATAAAAACAATTATACGAATAATTGGCTGCAAAAATATGCTTGCCTCATCAGTCAACGTATATTTGTGTGCAAATTCTTTTTCTCATTCATTATAAACAAATTGAAAAAATGGAAACTGTTTTTTCGTTAATGATATCTGAAATAGAATTTTTGCTCGGTTGCTATAACAATCAACCAAATATGAAAACAATTGTTAAAACATTGCAGATTCACATATAAATTTCTTCTTTTCTTTCTTTCATTAGTTTTGTTTAAAACGAAATACAATAAATATAAATGAATTAAATTATGTATTGCGGAACATTTGGCGGGCTTTCTATAAAAAGAATCACAATGAATGTAAATGACCTTTGATTTTAACAAAACTGCGCATCCATCAATTGCAGCGAAATTAAATGACTTAGCTTTAGTAAATTAAAAAAAAACACACACACAAGAATGTCTCATACAGCGACAAAATAATTTTTGAGTTGTTTTTTTTATATAAATTCAAATATTAAACTCAAATTAAACTCCTTCAAGTTCCTTATCAGGCTTAATGAATTTAAATAATATTCATTAAATTGAGTAAGAAGAGTATTATATATGGTTATATATTAATAACCAAAAATAGCTAATTAAAGCGATTTACAAAATAATTAAAGAGCTTAAAAATATTTAAGAAATTATTTTAAAATAATATTATTTTCTGAACTATATATATTGCTGTTAACACTACCTAAATAAAATTAACAATCCTTTTCATCATTGCAATGGATCAAACTACTACCGCCAAAATTACCGAAGGAGAATTACTAAAAAACAGAAATTTGAATATCAGTATCTGATATTTTCAGAAACAAAAAATAAATAAAATACGCAGTGTTACATGTATCGAATTACGAATCACATTATAAATAAGCTTTTCGAATTAGGAACTTTTTCATTTTACATCCTGGCCTCTAGATAATTAGAGCTTATTCTAGAGATATGAGCTATTATGCTTTTCTAGTACAACGTTTCACAGACAATGTAATACGCTATTATGTAGTAAAATTTGAACGTGCTTCAAACAATGTCACTGAAAGCCTTTATCATCATATAATTCCAAATATTGGTGTCTTAAACTCTCGAATTGTTGCACATATATGTGTTCAGTGTTAAGCCTACTTTAGTGTAATTATTATTACTTTGTATATATCTGATGGGTAATAGAAATTTAAGACGTTTGCAACTTTGTTATTATTATTTGTCAAATAAATAATGTAATCCTTGCATTTTTTAATACAATTAAAAATAACACTTATACCTCTATTCCATTAAAATTTTTATAGCGTTTGAATAAGAGCTTTAGAATATATTGTTTTTGGGTGCCATTTCCTTGATAAATCAATAACTTATAATAAATATTAAAAATAATTTGTGCAAAATAATAACAAAGATGATGATAAAAATGCAAGTGCGCTTCATTTCACCCAATCTCTAAATAAATACAAAGAAATTATTATTATTACACTAAGAAAAAGTTTTACATAAAAATTCAACTGTTCGAAAGTTTAAATAAAGTCATTTTAATCGCGCAGAGATAAGTGTTTTATTTATGTAAAATATTTGCACATAGATGAATTCATAATATCCCCCGCCCCCAATTTTTGATTGTATAATTGTAAATTTATAAAGCCTTTATAAATTATACAATATTGATAAATATTGTATAATTTATCAGGGCTTGAGATGCTTAATTAAGATAGCTAAGTAATTACTAATAAAATAAATAATAAAGTTATTTACTTGTATATGGGATCGAAATAAGTATAAACACCTTTATACCTCTTAATCCATCTTTAATTTAAAGTATTTTTTAAAAAATATTTATTTAATTCTTTTTTGTCTAGAAATTTAAGACTGAAAAGCAAATTCGTGAGCTATACGTGTTTGCCGAATTTCAACTCAACCGAATGTTGTTAATTGCAAGGTCTGGGCTGCAGCTTCGGTCGGATGATAGGAAGCGAGTTAAAATACGAGTGCAGATTTTCAATTGGAAAGATATATTTTTTATATACATACGCATGAACAAAAAGAAATTAAATAAAAACTCGTAAGAAAAAAAGTGTATTTTTACTGAAATACGAACCGCAAATAAAAAAAAAACCAAATGAAATTCGAAAATCAAAGTAACTCTATGTTCTCCAGACTGTCTTTGAGCAATGTTAAAAAATGGGATCCGAAAATGGAACTCTTTTCCCTATAAAAAGCTCTCGAGCATTAATTTTATATTCTGATTTCACTATATTTTATAGAGGATAATGTAGCATATTTTATAATACTACTCACTTCTATTTCAATCAATCTGTTTTTTTTTTTTTTCTTCTTATGTAAAACATATTCCATGTTCCTTCTCCAATACAGTAAAGCTAAATGAACCACAAACTATACATATTCACGTGAAAAATGTCATATTTTTAGAACATTTCTGAATTTTAAGAATTCTGCGTCATAAATGGATGAATGTGTTACAACGTCGCAAACTTATATGAAAACTGGAACAATTTTCAGCCTAGCAGTATGTTCCAAGTTTTGATTAGGTTCTTCGAAGATAGTCTAAAAAAATCCTATAATTACCAGGATAGTTTAAAACATTCTTAAATTCCCTTAAAATAACCGAAAAATACTCTAATGAAAATTATTTAAGAGCTTTTAAAGAAAAAGGGTGAAAATAGTATAAAATGATTTTTTTAATCACTTTATAATACTAATTTTTTTAATCATTTTATAATACTATATTTTTTAATCATTTAATAAAACTAATTATCTAAAGGACCATTCTAAGGATTTATACACATATTAGTAATGATTAAGAATCATTAATCAAAATATGTTATTAAAATCCACGCTCTGCTTATCGATTTTATTTCCCATAAGCAACACCTACCAGACGATTGTTTTCATTTTCCAGACACCCAAGCGCAAATTAAGAGCAAAACAGAAATGATCTTTATCGTTTCACAGTTTAACTAGAAGTTATTTTTAAAGCTTTCTAACAAGATCAAAACACTTTATCGATCTCTTTCAATGAAATCAAGATAGCAGCTAATTATTCTCATGTTCTTTATAAACTAGTTTTATGGCCATTATGCATTGTTCACCCTGTACACTTGGCGACTGGTTAAAGTCAGTTTAATGCCATAAATAGGTCATGATTAGGTGTTAAGGCTTTAATTGCAAAAACTGAATACAAGAACAGTACAATCAAGCTACATTGAATAAGGAATATTTACATATTACAAAGTTTCATTTTAGAAGCATAATTCTACAAGGCCGTTTTTAGGCTCTTGAAATTTTTGAAAGTTATCGCTACCAAATATTAATGTGGTAACCTAGTGGTCAAGGTCGTGTAGTCACAACCGCGTTGTTTTCGAGTCACGGGTTCGAGCCCTGATGCCACTAAAGACCAGCTGTGCACTAGGGTTGATGCTCGTTGAATCTGATGGAGTTCCAAGTCTTCCCAATGGTTTGCTGTAAAATTTGGAGAGGGAGTTGCTAGATCAAGTGTCGGTTCTCGTCACTTGACCGAGGTTCAAAATTACGAGGTCCGTCGCCAATATCCTTCGTGTTGCTTCTCAGTGCTATGTTAATACACAATCGTATTTACCAAGTATTCATTGTAAGTAGTGGCGTTTCTGAAGGGAGGGGCAAGGGGAAGACGTCTGCCCCCCTGGTACGCATCCAGGGGGAGCTTAATTGATGTTACAATATTTTAGAACGAAGTGTTTTACATTCTTAAGCACACTGAAAATTAAATAGAAAACATTCCATGCTCAGTTCATCAGTATGAGAATATATTTTTTGCTATAATTTTTGTGTCTTTTTTGTAGTTATTTATTTCTGATATCGAACAGCACGTGTTAGTTTCTTATACCCAAAAAACAATAATGTATCCCTTCCACTACTCTAACATCCTTGACTAACACCCAGAAATATTTTTACGCGTTATTAAACAGGTCACGCGACTACTTTATATAAATTTCATATTCAGGTTATTATATTATTATATTCAACCAGAAATTTTTAAAACATTTCCAATGTTATATTTGAATAATATTTTAGAATAATTATATTTCCGAGCACCTTTTTTGTCTTAATTATTTTACATCGTTCTATTTTTGCAAATTTAGATAAACTTTGAAAATATACACATAAAAATGTTTTTTTTAAGAAATTAAAATATTTGAAATAAAAAGTACAATTTTTTATTCTTAACGTACCATTATTTTAAACACATTCTTTAAAAATTTCTCCCTCTTTCTCTTTGCATTTTAGCAAACAAGACGGGGTGCGAAATTTTGGTTTGTCCCCTGGCGCCGAAAGCTCTAGCTACACTTTTGAATGCAAGATTATATGTACCTTGTTGATGAAAGTTAAAGTATGAATGTTTTGTTTGACTTAGATTTAATCAAGAGAACTTTTTATGTTGTACGTAGGCGCATGGTTGCATGAAAGAGATATCTTATTTCCTTCCTCATAGTGTGCAATATAATACTCTAAATGTAACTGAATTATATAAAGTAAAGCTAATATTCGCGAGAAATTATTTATCTGTGCTCTCCTCTCTCTCTTTTTTTTTTTTTTTATTCGTTATTAATGCTAGCATAGAACCATTTAACAAATGCGTCAATTTATTGAAATTATCGTTTCGCAAAACTCGTTAAAACTTTTGAAATTTCAGTTATTTCATCATCTAGAAAAATGCATTGTTGTTATACAGTGGAATTGATTAAAATAAATGCGCAAGTTAAACAAATTTAAAATTGATTCCCCCCCCCCACCCAAATCGGTGATGATCATTTAAGTTTTATTAAATAAATTTACTAAAATTCATATTTATTAATGGAAATAAGTTTTGTTTTCAAACCATTTTCAAATAGGAAGTCGC
>BMAW01085613.1:284445-310052 GCA_019974015.1 Nephila pilipes | reverse complement strand
TAAGTGTAAAACTTGAAAATGATTGATAATGAACAATTTAATATTAATTTCAAATTTATATTTTGCAGAACGAATATCGTATTAATCAACATAGGAAAGATACTAATAACATTAGGGATGTAAAAATTGCAATAATATTGAAATTGGACTTTTTAATGTTGAAATCTGAAAATGGGTAGTGTTAACTATTAATAAGATAGTGCCGAACACTAAAAAAAGTTTACAGTATACAGTAGGAAAATTATTTTGTTAGGGATTTGAATACTATATATATACCTATAGGTCTTAATGTCTTGCATTTTAATAAAAATTTAAAAATCTTATTCTTTATTGTCATATCTTTAAAAAAATGACAAAAAAGAATATTTTTATGAGAATTATGGTTTTAAAATAATCAATGTTTCTAATAAAGTTATTACTAAATGTAAAAACATTGGGAAAATAGCAGGAGAAAATATATGTCCATGATGCTATTAAAGAAAAAAGAAATATTTTAATGAATCTGAAAAACACTTCAATATTAAAAATATTAAAACTTTCTTTTTGGTGCGAAGAAAAGAGAAATTAAAATACTAAGGGATTGTGTTAATATTATAAATAAAATAGGTAGTATTAGCTTACATATCGTTAAAGGTATCTGTAAATGTTTTCATAAATATAAAATTGGTGATAGAAACAATAATAAGCAAAAAAGTGGAAAATAGTAATATTAGCTTTTATGAATAAATCATTTGATCAAATAAATTTTAACAATATTCTTAACAAGCATATAAAAAGTTTTCTATTAATAATATTAATATTAAAACAGCTTTTAAGTTGAATAAAAATATGAGACGATTGATTTATAATTATAATTATAATTATACACACAGAGCAATAATAAATGTAATTGCAGGAAATATAAGAAAAATATAAATGAAGAATATCAACGTGTGATTACAGATAATCTAAATATTATTAAGGATAAAAGATAAATTATGAATAAAGGTACAGGTTTCAAAATCATAATTTCTAACAACGATAATTATATGAAGAAAAGAATTAATGAAAACTGATAATTTTCAACTAATTTAGCTATTAAATATAATTTACCATACGAATCTTTTAAAGAATATGAATATTGTTTTAACGAAACAATTAAATATTTGACTTTCAAAACGAAAGAGAGCACTAAGTTTAGACATCCAAAAGATTTTGCAAAAATCCTATTGGAAGAGTTCATTATTTGTTATATTGATAAGATCCCAGGTAACTATGACAAAATTTGAAAAAACGTATATGTAACTACGGCTAATAAACACATCTTGTTAATAATAATATTTTTGTTAAGGTTACTAATAATGATAGAGAAGTAACCAATAGAATTAAAGCTTTATGAAAGAAAATAGCTTATAATATGAATATTGCAGAATTTCTTGATATTTTTTTTAACTTTTAAATTTCATAAATTACCTATTAAATTTAAAACTATGATTAATAGTTTAATACTTTTATTACTAAAACCGGTAAAATCTTGCAAAATATTTTACAAAAAGTTTTTAATGGCTGATAAGACAATTATTATTAAAAATAGTCATGAAATTGTAAAATATGTTTATAATAAAGAAATTTACTCAATATATAGTTATGATTTTGAAGATTTACTTTACTCAGCATAGATTGAAAATTTATCAAAGTTCTTGTTAATTTTTTAAAAAACAAAAATTTAAAGACCAATTTCATGCAAATTTTTTTTTAATTTCTTATTAATTTAATTTCAAAAATATTACATTTAAAGATAAAAAAATATAAAAAAAAATTAAAGATATACCACAATGTGGCTCTGCTAATAATAATACTGCTGATATGTATTTACAATTCTATGAACATAATTTCATGGATAATAATTATTATACTTTGTTCAGAGGTTTTAATGGTCTAATAACTTTTGAAAATAAATCTAACCCTGATTTATCTTTTTATCTTTCTTATTTAAAGTTAATACAAATTAATAAAAATATTCATAAAACTGAATATGAAGATATTAAAACTTGTGGATCAAGAGATATGTAGTAATATTTGTGACAAAAGGAGCAAATAATTTCTTTGTGAATAAAGCACATTTCCATGAAAGTAATTTAAGTTTATCGATTTTCAGAAAAATTTCATTTAATTATTTCCTAAATCGTATTAAATTAGTTATTAAATCTTTATAGATGTTCAAAAATATTTAAATGAATTCTATAACATAAATTAAAGCATATTACCAGA
Organism: Nephila pilipes; assembly: GCA_019974015.1. NCBI lineage: Eukaryota > Metazoa > Arthropoda > Arachnida > Araneae > Nephilidae > Nephila > Nephila pilipes. The sequence goes on along the minus strand of BMAW01085613.1, from coordinate 307,802 downwards.
TTAAATTTCTAAAAATAAACTATAATTTATAAACTATAAAATAAATAATTTTATTTTTAAAGAACTATTTTATAATCATGATGTTAATTCTTTTTAATCTATTTAATTCCCCCCAACTTTTTTCGTTTATTTTGATGCCTTTTTGAAAAATATTTTCATTGTGAAAATTTTAATTACAGCTTTGATATACATATATGGCAGTACTGGTTTTTAATTTTAATAAAAGACAATACTGGCTTTTAGATAATTACTTTCAAGAACGCCAAAATATATCGTTCGACAACATGACTCTTTTAATATTGGTTAAATTTTGTGTAAATTATTTTTTATTTATTGTAATTTTATTTTTGTCATTTTTCTTCTTTCTTCGATTTAATGCAGTCTATAATTACATATTTTGACTTCTGTATTTTTTTTTTTTTTTTTTTTTTTTTTAAATATGTGGTTTTTCTTCTTTTTTTTTACTTCCTTTTCTTGTCTCTTATACTCTTTTATTCTCTGTTTCGTGAATTTAGGTTTTACCTTTTTTTTTTTTTTATATATATATATATAAAGTTATTACTATTTCAGATGGTTTGATCATTAATAAATATATAATCCGCTCAACCATCCTAAGCTTGTAGCTGTATTAAATAACTTAATTACCATTCATTTATTTAAAAAGATTTTCATTTTTTTTTTCAATTTTTTCTTGTTGTCTTATTACGTGTTTTGTGTGTTGTTTTTTTTCGTAATTAATTTTCTGTAATTGATTGTATTATTACTTAATCCTTCAGTTTAAAGTACTTTTTTTTAAATTTTAAATAACTTTTTTTTCAAGATTATATAATTTTGTTCTTTCAACTTTAGTACAACTACTTAATCTTAATTCAGATTTTTTTTTATTCCTTTTTGTCTTATTTAATGTATTTTCATTTCTTTGAATTTTATTTATCAATATGTATATATATATATATATATATATATATGTACAGTTGTCCTAAATAGAAGTATGAATTTTAAGAAGTAGAGAGCTTCAAAAGAATTGAGAATTTCATAGCATGATGATAAGAAACATGATGGGAAATTGGAAACAGATTTAAAAGAAACTAAAGTACCCAAAACAAAGATAACCAGAAATATTAATTGAACATAAATATTATAAATGTTGAAGTAGATTATTCCATTTCAAAATGCAACATGATACGTTCAAAGTTTTCACCCCTACGAGAGATGCATTCATTACACTGAAGGACCAGGGACTGGCAGAAATTATCAAAAAAAAAAAAAAAAAAAAACACCTGGTCTTCGCTGGATGTCCAATACAGCGCAGATGATTTTTCAAGCGGATCAATTTCAGACTCGGCAGGTGTTTCGTATACAATAGTTTTAAAGGCCCTTTCTCCTCCAAATAAATGAATCCAGGGTCTTAAATCCGGAAAACGGGGAGTCCAGGTAACCGGCTCTCTATGCCCAATCCATCACAAACAAATAATACGCTTCCATGACTTGCATATGTGTCACTAGTACCCTACCTCACTATGCTTGTCAACTTTTAAACATCTAATTTCATACAAATTGCATACAAATGCACATGCGGAAACAAACGTTTACATGTGTATGTGTTCTCGATACAACTGTTGAGCTGCCTGTGGTTTGCCATTAACCAATCTATACACTAAGGACATATCTTCTACCTCCATGTTCCTATACCGTTGTAGAAATAAGGTGACTATTGCTCGAATGACAAAAAATCAGATGTTTCCCCTCCAAAGCTCATATAAAAAGTGCCATGTACCAACGTACAAGATGTTTCCGGTAATGACCTGCTCTGAAATTCTCAATACTTTTGATGTATTTAATCTTACCTTAAAGTTTATATCTCTATTATATGTAGGTGAAGATGGTCTCATTGGCCGGAAAAGTTTTGACAAAGAATTTTAAAGATAGCGAAAGCCTTCATGATCGCGAATACGAGTAACTGAGAGAGTTGTTTAGTGGATCATGATGCTTACTAAAACCAAACCATTTTCGATGTTATGAGAGCCATCTTTTGGACTTTCGAAGGACTTATTGAACGACCTTTGTAGCTTTTTAATTCTTTTCTATCTAATTTGTGTTCTCTATTTATTTTTTGAGATAAGTATGTTTAATCTTAAAATGTTTTTCTTTTATAAGTATTTTTATTACATCTCTGGTATTTTTATTTACTTTTCTTATTTTAATCTTTTTTCACCATTGTTGTAGAATTTGGTTTTTACCTTTCTATTATAAAGTAATTCTTGAGTGGGACAGTTGCATCCATACACACACACACACACACACACATATATATATATATATATGTAACACCCTTCATCACAGTGTAATACTTGTGATAGCATTAAATTAATTTATTTCTAATTTTTCTATTATCTCCATATGTTACTATAATTTCATTTACTCCTTAAGTGTCCATTTTTGTAGTATTCTAAACTTTATTTTTAGTGTTTAATTGCAGATTTTTGCATTACTTATTAAAATAATTTTTCTATACATTGTTTTGAATTTTATGTTACACTGGTAATTCTAATAGTCTTTGAATTCTGTTAATGTTCGGTAATAGTTTTTAATTCATTTTGATTTAGTATATATTGATTATTTTTGTGAATTCTGAGAGCAATAACAGAAAAATGGCAACACCTCTTGTTTCAAAGAGATAAAAATAAAAAAAAAATGTGGTGAAGTTACAATGGAGCCAAAGGATAATAAAGAAAGAGTAGTATAATATTACAGAGAAAACTTGTTTTTAAAAATTTTATTGTACTTTTAAATTAAATATATCTACATTTAAATTGAATTTTTTAAAAAAATTCTTCCATTACAAGTTTTTGTAATTTAATTATCCTTCCTTTAAAAGTATTATGCTTCCTTTTATGTTTTAAAGAACGTTCCTTCTTGCCCAAAACAGATAAAAATCTAATAATATAATACGAAAATAAGTAAGAAGAGAGAGAGAGAAAGAGAAATCCAATTCCTCTAATAGGGAAAAAAGTTAGCGTGTAAGCAATCGGAGAAAAATTCATGTACTCTTATAACTCAGCATTTATGTAATTTCTAACCCTTCTCAAATGCAATTTTAGATTTATCGATGTACAACTCACATAAATAAAAATTTAAATATCTTTCAAAAATGTTTAACAGGTAAAATAAATAATAATTCATAATTCAAAAACTTAAATGGACTTTTTAAATCGACATTTCAAAATGACATATTTTTAAATGCAACTCTTAATTTACAAAAGTACTTGAACTCTTACCATTTTTAATAAAGGTTAAGAAAATATATACAAATATTTACTAATATTTATGACATGCCTTACTTTATATACACCGAATATTCCTAAATGCTAAACAAGAATTGAAAATAACTACTGAGAAACTCTTTGCTAACATCGATTCTCTGAGCAACAAAAGGAACACCGATTTGGAATTCCAAAAATTTGAATTCTACTCATTCTTTTCAGCGATAGCCACTTCTGTAGAAACGTTCAGTTTGAGGCATAAAAGAAAGAAAGCTTTACAGGAAATGAGAAGGTAGTTTTTCAATTCTAAATTGCTTTCATTTTCTCTAAAACAATATATCTATTTTCTAAAGGCAGGATGAGGATATCACGGAAACAATGGCCAATACATATTCGAACACAAGCGTAAAACTCGTGATAGAATAAGTTGCGTTTAGAGGGCAATAATTATGTCATTGCAATTGTATGCGGAATGATACAAGAATTATTGAGCTATCACTCCAATATAACTGATGAAATTGGGCAGCAGATGTTTTAACATTTATTTTATTCCAACCATGTGTAAAATATATTCTTTGCATTTTCCCCCTCTTCCACAGTTCAAAACGAACTCATGTCTATCGTAAGTTGCTGATTATATATAAAAAGAATTTAATTATTTAAAATACATTAACAAAATGTACACATTAGTGTCTTTATTAATTAAACTATCATTCCGATATAACAAATGAAACTCAGCAGCAGATGTTTTAACAATTTTTTTATTCCAGCAATCGATCTGTGATATATATTCTTTATATTTTTTTTCTCTTCAAAAAAAGACACAAAATAATGAGACTCCGGTAGTAGACAAAGGGAATTTTATTATTATTTAAAATACTTGAATGAAATGAATATATTAGAGTCTTAAATTATCTCGCGTCTTTTATATGCCACTTTGCCTTTTGTGACTTTTTAATTAAATATTTTATTTATGAATACAACAAAAAATGTATGATTCAGTAAAAAAAAGGAGTATCTTGTAACACTTTTTACGAAAATGCAATTGGGAAATACCAAAAAAGATATTAATTACAAAGTCATAGAAAGCTGTGTTATCCTCTAATTTAATAGCGTGAAGCCTTATTTAACTAACACAAAGAATGCTGTATGATTATTACGAGAATAAATAATTTTATCCTTTTTTTTGTAATGCATAATAATTAATTTAATTTCCATTTTTAGTTAAAAATCTGAGTTTCAATCCATTGTTTTTTCCTCTCGTGAGCGTAATTGTAATCCATGTATTCTTTTTATAAGGAAGAATAAATTTATTTCAAGATTCATGATTAAATATTTAACTTTTTAATCTCATAAAAATAAGTGCAAAATTTTGTACATATAAAAAAGCTGTTATATTTTATTATAAAAATATCATATTTTATATTTTATTTTGCCATTTTTATTTCGAAAAATATAAAGGCGCTCCTTATTCACTCATATTACATTTATGTTTCCATTCAAAAACATAAATATATTTTAAAACATTAGGTTATTTTTTGTTTCATAATCCATAACACTCAATGAAAAGTCTGTTTTATGGCTTGAAAATAAATCCATCCGTCATTTTGCACGGCACTTATTATCCAATATTTTTAAATAGAAAAAAAATTAAAGGAAGCTATTTTGATTGTTTTTTTTTTTTCGTTATACCATTAATAACACCATTAATGAGTATTCTTATTAATGTAGTAAGTGCAAAATGTCTGGCTCCATTGTCAACTATCCAAAAGTAAATCAGCTATAATTAACAAGAGGGAAAATGTAGCCAACATCTCAATTAGTGAAGCACTGCCAATGAGAAACGTTGATCAATTTTTTTATTAGTGACTAGAATAGCGATATTACACCTGCAAAACGAAAGAAACAAAGTAGTCTTACTTTTTAAGGCTTCTAAAGAAGAGAGAAGGCTAATTTTTATTTTTATCTCTAACTTCTTTTTAAAAAAATTACAATTCTTATGATGGATATTTATGTTTGAATTCTTTTATTATTTTTATCAGTACGAGATATTGTTAATTTGCTTGTGCTTTTTATTGTTTTTGCTTCTTAAGAGCACTGTTAATTTCTGTTTATGTTTTATTGATTCTATACTTAATATTGTTTCTTTGTGTTTCTATGCTTTATTTTCAAAAATAAGTTTGAACAGTACGAGTATTAGGCTGTCTCTGAAAATTAATCAGCCAACCAAGAAAATTAATTACCCTCCTTTCTTTCAAGTAATCATCTCATTTTACACGGCTAAGTTTGCATTATTTTTTGAAGAATGTATCTACTGGGTTAAAATTAAGGGCTGAGTATACTTGAAGAAATGTTGATATCAAAATTGTAATACTACTCTAAAACTTATCAAAAATTCTTTTTTCAAATAAAATTCCATACAATTTTTAATGCAATTTAAAAAGTTATCTGATAAAGAAAAAAGCATTTAAATCAATTAAGAATTTTTTTTTTAAATTGGAAAATGTGTGTATAATATATTGATTAAAATACTTGAAACTTTTCAAACGCTGAAGGTCCATACAGTTGCATGTAATTATTATACGTAATTTAAAATCTCAGTTTTATAGTGAATAATCAATTTAGGAAATTGCTAATAAGTATTTTTACTTCAACTAACAGTATAAATATTTTTATCATAAACTAATTAAATGATGCAAATTTAACTTTATTAGCAAATCATAAGAGAACTGGATGGAGCTAAAGTATTTCATTAGTAAATTGGACAAAATAAGTAACAACAATAACAGTTAAAATATGTATGGGTATTAATTATAATAATATCTTCAGAATTATTATAACTATTGAAACAAAATGAAACATGAAAACTATTTATTCGACTTTTATCATTGCCATATTTTAGGAACTTGCAACTTTCAATTAGTGTCGTCCATAATAAAGAGTGGGAGAAAATTGTTCTCCACACACATATACACACGTATATATATATATATATATATATGTTTCAGAAAAAATCGATAGGAGCTGGGGCATAAAATCAACAAGTATAATTGTTTTTCTTTAAAAAATTCTTTTAAAGACTTAATTATGTTTAGTATTTAATCTAAGAGAGAACTAAATATTAACTCAAGAGTCCTTATGACAGTCGTTCTCTCTCCGGTAGCAAGGCATTTTTTTATACAATTATGTCCGGGATGGTTCTCGGACGGGGAAGGAGAGGCAATTATTCTCGAAAGAGCATCCAGACATACTCTGTGACATTGTGCTATTCACGGTTTTTCTTCACTAACCTTGGGGACTTTTAATTGAGATTGATTGCTTTTGCTAAACAACCTTTGCTCAATCAAAAATGAAACATGAATATGCTGATAGGAAGCAAGTAAAATGAAGTGAAGTGGGAGAGTTAGGAAATATATAAACTCCGACTGAAAGTCGCGATAGAGAAGCTGAGGGAGAAGATATAGAGAGGCTGAAGGAAAAGTGGAAAGAATCTGAAGGAGAAGTGGAAAGAAAGGTTGCAGGAGACGTTGAAAAGAGAGGTTGAAATAGACGTCAGGATTAAAGGCGTAGTATTTACAGAGATTTAGTGTTCCAGATTGCTACATTAGTTGCGGAGTTTGAGTTGCAGTCGAGGAAGGTTTAGTGGTAAGAGTCTGTTAGATTACTGTTGGTGGGTTGAATTTGGGTAGTTGAAATATTCCCATGGAGAGCATATATAGTTGCTGTTATAGTAAATAGAAGTTAATAAATTCCGTAAATATTGTTCTAGTGTCTCTTTGATTGGTTATTGTGTCTTAGTGTTTAATAATTGAATCTAACTATGGTACAAGATGCAGCCTGGATCGGGTAGGCGTCACAACTCTATAGAGTTAATGTCAGAAGATGCGGCTAATATCCTCACTTTCCAGGTAATCGTTGACAAACTGAACCCCTATGTGGACGAGAGTTTTCGTTCATTAATCGGAATCCAATACATTCTGCACCCCTGAAAAGTTAAACATAGGGCTCTAGGATCTCCTCTCTTTATCTCATAACAGTCAGGGAGCCTTTATCAAACACATGCATAGGTGTGTAGCCATTCAACATTTCTGCCCAAACCATGACATCTTCACTACTGTAATGATCCATTTCTCTGAAGAGGGAGGGATGGTGTAGTAATTATACCAGACTCTATACAGATACAACGCCGAGAATCAGTGTCCAAATTGAATCTCAACGTTGCTCCAAAGAAATCTAATCAAAAGCACATATTGTCTACGCCATGTTAACTATGCTTTCTTGTGTGCTGAGGTGAGTGGGACGCAAACTAGAAGATTTCGGGCATACAAGTCTCTCTAATGAAGCCTTCGAGCAATTGTAGATCGTGAAAGTCGGGTTCCAATGGCCGTATGCATCTCACATGAGTGCTGTCAAGCTGTAACAGTCCTGAGTCATCGAGCTGAAAGTGTAAAATAATAGACTTCATTGATCATTGGGGATCTAGGTTAACCTTGCCCAGACCTTATCCATGTCGATCCAGTGTCCTGAAACAATTTCCACCAACTGCAGATGATACTACACGTTACGTTGCGCTATGTGATTACCTACAGATGTGATTGGCATGCTATCACTCTACCGATAATTCCCATCTCAATCTGCCATACGATACGTTCGTGATTATTCATTTTATCTGATACCTGAAAAAATTTACCCAACTCTTGAGAGAAATAAGACAAATGTCATAGAGGCTCTCCAGCACTCAAATCTCAGGCAAACATTCGAGCGCTTCAATACCTTTCAGTCACAGCTCCACAGACAAGTACGTGTACGCTTACGTAAGCGACTCTAAATATTTGCATAGTTCTTTAGTGCCAAAATTAGTACCTTTGATTCAATATAAAGATACACATATTTTACAAATTTTCTTAATTATTTTATACACAAATGTATACATCAATTTACTGATTCGTTCTAGAGTTTAGTGTTGGTATTTTGGTAATGATTAAAAAATGTACTTCACATAGAAACGTAGTATGGTGTTATGGGCTACAAGGCAATTTCAATTCCTCTTTTTATACTTTTTTAAATCTTTGTGTGATTTGAAATATAGCCTTGATGTGTTCTTTATAAATGAGTAAATCTTTATTCTAAATTTAAAATGTTTCTGAAACGTATATTTCTAAATTTGTATTCCTTTCCTTGTATATCATGCATGTAGCTTTAATAAACGTGGTGTGTTGTACTTGAAAAATTTTGAACTTTTTGCTTTACATTTTGAGTTTTTTACAATTTTTTCGTTTTCGTAATTTTGGCTTTTGGTTCATAATTTTGGACCTTTGCGTGCTTTTCTTTTATAATTTAATCCATATTTTTTTCAGTTTATATTTTTGTTTTATAACAATTTTTTGATAATGCATTTTGTTAATAGGGATAGTTTGGCTACTAGTTCTAGAATAAATCAAATTAAAGTCTACAACTTGTTACAACATTAAATATATTATTATCCATTTTTACAAAACGTTTTTAAAAAACTGTAAATGGTTTTATAAATTTTTTCACTTTTCACTTATTTTTTTATATCTCTGGTTTCGATTTATATATATATATGGGGGGGTGTATGTACGTATGTATATATGGGGAAGATTGGCCAATGTTATTAATTATTCTAATTAAAAAATCAAACCTTGAATATTTAATACATTTAATTGAGATGTTTTACATTAACAATTATGCAAGACATTTCACGTTAACATTTAAAAACAAAAGTAATTATCGTCTTTAACATCTGCATCGTAGACAAAATCACAGATCGTCTTTTCTGTTCTGTTGACCACCGTCTCAGCTTCGAGAGTGTGTTTCCATCACTAGCAAAGCAGCGCCCTCTATGGTCGGGTGTTTATTCTAATTGTCTATACCTTCGCCCGTCCTGGAAGAAGGTGACCTCACGTTCTTGACTCCAACAAAAGAAAGATCGTCTCAACCTAGAAAACAAAGCTAAAATGAGAAAATTTAAAAGCAGAAACAAAGCTGAGAAATTAAATAACATTTATCGTTCTTGGAATATCATCGTCTTCGGAAATCACTGTCGTCTCTTGAGTATCATCGTCTAGCTTTGTCTTCGGCTTCAATTTTCTCATCTTTTTTTGCTAACATCTCCAAAAAAAAACATATAAACCGTCATGTTTGGAGGGAAATAGTCATAATCGGTTGATACACAGTCAAATAAATGAAGTAATGGGATATGTTATGTTACACACCCATCATCTTAAGAATTCTGCACAAGTTGTAGTAACTTTAGGTCCTTCATGCTCTTTTTCTTTTGAGACCTCATATGTGTCATTGCCTCGAATTTCAACAATTTTGTATGGACCTAAAAATTTCGATTTAATTTTAAAACGTGGTCCGAATTGAGTGCATTTTATAGCAACTAAATCATCTAATTTATAGTAATGAGGTGGTCGCCTTCGTAAGTTACACGTCTTCTTATTTTGACCTTAAAAATTGAATATTTATTTTATGGCATCTTTTCGAAGATCGTTACGCTGTTTTTCAAAATTAGATTGAATAAATGAATTAGATTGAATTCGATTCGATAATTTCTTTTAATTTATCAGTATGCTTGGTATTCATTCTGATACCTAATAACAATTCAAAAGAGGTGGTGTCGATACAGCGTTGGTAGGTAAAATTAATACTTTGTAGCAGCTCATTAATATATTTGTACCAACGTGAAGGAATTTCAAGCGACAACTTTGAAAGAATGGGAATAATAACTTGATTTAGCAGCTCAACTTGTCCATTAGCACGTTGAAGGCCTATTGTAATTAGTTGATGATTTATATTTTCTTTGGAACAATATTCTTCAAATTCTTTTGACGTAAAGGCAGTGCCACGGTCGGAAATTATTCTTATTGGACTGCCAAATGTAGTTTTTTGCAATTTGAATTTTTAAATAACTTCAGATGATGATGTCGTCTTCCTGGGATATAACCAGATGAATTTTATAAGGACGTCAATAATCGCCAAAATATTATAATTTTTTGCAGTACTTTCTAAGGGTCCTGGATGATCTATGTGTTACGTATGTAAAGGTAAATCCATCTTTATGAATTGGATGAAGAAATCCATCCTGCTGTCCTTTTTTTACTATTTACTAGAATGCAATGCACACAATTTGCTATTATTCTTTCAACTTTCGGTTTCAATTTAGAAATAAAGTAATGATTTTCTATGTGTTTCTCTGTATTTTTAACTCCCATATGTCCCTTTTCATGTACATTTTTAATTATTTCTGTTTGCATACTTTCAGGTACAACTATTACTTCTTTATCCTCAACAAACTTATAGAGAATTTCATTACGTTCAAAATAGTCTTCATAATTGGAAATTTTCAAAGGTCTTTAACTGTTTTCATCTCGCTATCCTCGTGGCCGCGGTACACTAGTGATCAAGGTTTCGGATTCTTGGCCGGCGGTTTTCGTTCAGTCGCGGGTTCGATCCTTGGCCCCCAAAGACCGGCCGTGTAGCCGGAGCTGATGCATGTTAAATCTGTTCGGGGCCCAAAGTCCTCCCGTTGGTGTGGTGTGGAAGTTAGGAGAGTTGGTGCTAGCTCAGGTGTCGTCCTTTTCATTTGACCGAGGTTCAAAATTACGAGGTCCGTAGCCAATAGCCTTCGTGTTGCTTCTAGTGTGACGTTAATAATAAAAAAAAAAAACTAATCTCGCTATCCTTGTTCTGAGCTAATTTTAGTTAAGACAAAACATTTTCCATCCAAATACAAAACATAGTAATAGAGTATCTACTTAAACCATCAACATGAGACATTTTTTAACTAGATCGGTGTTCTATTACATAATTAAATTCTTCCAGTAATAACGCCCATCGAGTTACTCGCATACACAAGTCTCTTCCGTTCATCGTTTTTTGAAATGCTAAATAGTCAGTTATGATTGATAATGGATAACCCATTATACTGCGATTAATATAATACATAACACTTGGCAGAAGTCCTTTGAACTTTGAAGAAGTGAATACAGTTATCTGTGAGGTAGTAAGTATTTTGAATAGTCGTCCTTTGACATACGTTTCGGATGAAAGAGAACACCACTTACTCCATCAATGTTTTAAGAGACATAAAAGAGTCCGGAACACCTGATTTAGATTATTTAGATTCCGTTTCTCAAAATAGGAGACTCGACGAAAAATAAAGCATGATTTACGGAAAGGATTTTGTGTTAAATATTTGGGGAATTTTAGTCAATCCTCCAAAGGTGTAAGACATGAAAAACAAATTCAAGTTGGTGATTTAATTTTCGTTTCCAACGACAACGTAAAGAAAATAGAATGGCCATTGACTTGAGTGATGGAACTTTCCCCCTCTAGGGATGGACATGTATGGATCACAGATGTAAAAATGAAAAATGGGGAATTTCTGCGTCCAGTAGAGAGACTTATTCCACTGGAATTGCCCACAGATCCAGATGTTCCCGACCAAAGGACTGGTGTTCGTCGAGATGCAGATGATTCTTCCTCTGATATCAATCCTGATCCTTAGGAGTTTTTCCAAACTAGATATGGACGATACATAAAACGTAGAGTTTGACTTTCGAACTCTAGAAGCTCAAAGTCAGGAGGATGTTGGGTCACGCGCTTCTCTCCCCGCCCTCTGTTTGGAGACTCATTTCACGCATGCTGCGAGTGGAACGCATGAATACGGGCGTGGAACGCGTGTGCGCGCGTAACAGTTTATTATTGTTTTCAGACGGCATATGCGATTGTACGATGTTACATCTATTAAAAATTTGTAAATGCTTCTTTATAGTGTTATATGTTATGTGCAGTATTCCGTGGTATTTTAATATGAAAATAAGTAGAAAAAGCTAATCTAAGTGGATTAATAAAGTTTTCTGGAATCCTCCGACAACTACTCTTTCATCCCTTCAGCTTCCCCGTAATATGCAACTGTTCAGATCAGAAAAGTAACCTTTTGATTATTCATGTATAAGAACTTGTAGAGTTGTGTTATTTTGAATTGATATGCGAGAAGGTTTAGTATAAGTTAAATTTATTTCTGCTACATCTGGTGTTATTAAATCAGAAACAACTTCAAAATGCATGTCATTTGTGCAAAAAACAGATGAATATAGAAATATATGATTTAGTAGTCACTCTTGACCTCTCCAAATTTAGTTTTGTAATTATGGAACCCGCATTGTCCAGTCCAGCCCTTTTAAAAGGTCTAGAAGGCACAATTCTGTCTTGAGGTAAATATCTCACCATTTGATTTATTGTTTAGTTTTTCATTCGAAAGCAAGTAATATACTTATTCAATAGTCTTCTAACTCGGTCATGACCAGATGGGATCGAATACAACTGCCTTACTTATTATAATGTAGTCTGCATTCCAGAATGTAAGGAATTTTTTTTTACATTCAGAGATAGGGTAGAATATTTCAAACCCCTTCCTACTCTAAATATTTCATTTTTCTCTAAACATACGTTTAAAGATGATATTTTGCTATTTTCAGGAATAGGTTGCCTGTTTTATGGCACTTTATTTTAGTTGGGAATTCTACTAATTGTACACGTTTCTCTAAACCCCCAGTACCCTGTTCAAATTCAGAGGCACTTATACAGTCTATTTTCCTTAATTCTGGTTTCACTTTACATATAGATATAAACCTTCAAGAAAAGGCCCTTATTCTAATTAATTTACTAAATGTGGAATATTTTATAATCAAATCATTTCCAGTTAAGCTCTTTTGTGTTTATTTCTGTTTCGACTGTTGTTTCTAAGGGTATGGGCCATGCTATTTCCTTCATTGTGAACCATTTGAGTCCATGCCACCCCATATCTTTGCTTTTTAGTTCATTCAAGGATAAATATCTACTTATTAAATCCGCGAGATTATCCGCCCCTATATAGTGAAGCCATTCTTTGGCTTTCCTTAATCTTTGTATTTCTTGTATTCTATTCTTTAAGAACACCTTGTGTCTGTTCGAGTCCCCCTTGTTCCAGAAACATGCTTTTGACGAGTCAGTCCAGTAACATCAACTAATAGGGAATTCAAGAGCAGTTTGAATTTTGAGGCTTATTCTTGCAGACAAAACTGAATGAATTCCCATGAGTTCCAGTCTACCGATCGAAAGAGTTTTCAATGGAGCTACTCTCCTCTTCGATGCTACAAACTAGAAATAATATTCTTATCATCCAATTCTATTCGTAAATACGCAACAGTACCATATCCCTTCTTAAAAGCATCTGAAAAGCAATATAATTGATTGGTAATGCGTTTTGGGGCAAATAGTTTTGAAAGTAATATCGTAAAATACTTATTTCTTTTAAACATTGCACCATTATACCAAGAAATTTTTAATTGTCTGGGCAATTGTTCATCCCATTTTAATCCTAAACACCAGATTTCTTGAATTAAATATTTAACTCGATTAGTGTAAGGACCTACGAAACCCATTGGGTCAAATAGTCGACTGCTTGTAACAAGTATCTTTTAGTATTATTTCTTTTAGAAAGAAATGTTTCTCTCTCTCTCTCTCTCTCTCTCTCTCTCTATATATATATATATATATATATTCCAGCTAATTATTAAGCAATTAATTTTATTTTCCAATTTACTGTAAAACCAGTTCCTCCGATACTCAATAGATGGCTCCACGAATCAGAGTCATTTGATAAGCTCATGCAATGCCACCTATTCCAGAACAAAAACTGAGTGACACTCGTTCTCGCTTTCTTTCCCTCACTTTTCTGCTCCTCTTCTTCGCATTACCAGCGTCGGAAGAAAACTTCAAACTCCCGAGCCCGTTCCAGTGCCCATCGCCGATATGGGATAAGATTAATTAGATCGCCATCTATCCGTCTCGAAAGAACTGTTTACTCCTATTAGAGACAACCTGTACATAGTTCAAAGTGTAAATATCTTCATCTCTCCAAATATTAAACGAAGTAAAACAAGTTGAGTCTCATCATTGAATTCCTACGAAATCATAATAAAGTCCGGTAATGGAATTACCCCCTAGACAACCAGCCACTTGCGTAAGAGCAAACCATCGTAGATTCGGGATGAACAATCTCATCACCCCACTGTTTACATATATATATATATATATATATATATATATATTAGAATCAAAAAAAATTGTATCAGTCTTTTCATTCCACCCAACTCCTAAGACTTTAGAAGCTATCAACTTCGCGTTCAGTGACTCTTCAAATCCAACAACTTCAAAATTTAATATCTTCAATTCTTGACTCAGTTCGGGAGAGTTGGTTCTCCATTTTCGAAGATCCAACGCGGCGTCTTTAAAAATCAGTACACTTTCTTCACGTGTTGTCAAAGGCTGTTGGACGTTGACCTGTCCTCACAGTAAACCATCCACTTACAATGACTGGCTTAGGAGCATAAATTAATTAAAAGGAAATATATGCACGTATTTTTTCAGATGATGTCTTATTGTAACCGCAAGAAGGAATGAGTTCGATTTCACTCCAAATAAAATAATATGAATAATATCGAACTTCTTATTTTCTAAATTAGATCCTGGACTTTCATTCCAGAAAAATCTTCCGAAGTCCCTTTCGCTTTCATTTGTTTCAATCATCAAAAATGCCATTTTTATATCGGCCTTATTGCAGTTGGGTTTGTTCGAAATTTGACCAAAAGAAGAAATATATTCGATATAAAATTAAGTCTGATGTGTAAACAATCGTTTAATGATAACTGTCCCTTCACATGTGATAACTTGTCGAATGCGATTCTTAATTTACTTGTAGCTTTTTCAGCTCGTATTAGATAAAATGCTCGTGGTGGATAAAATGTATTTCTCTTCAAATTTTCTTCATCAACTGGAACTATTTCCATGATATTCTCGGAAAGATAATTCGTTAGAATAATCTGTATTCACCAAATAAGGAATGATCATTTTTAAAAAGTGATCTCAATTTCATAAATTTTTTCTTTGCAACTTGCTCATTATTTTTTAATAATGCTTTCATATTTAGTTTCCAATGAAATTTAACTTTGTACCACTTATTTTGGTGCGAAATCCCAGCCTCAAATTCAGACATAATGTCTTTATCAATATTTTCATCATTGGAAATCTCCGCCGCGATTCCCAAATTCTCTTAATTCCAAAATTCACTAAGCTGCTTTGAAATATTGTATATATTTGCAATGACACTCATGGCGAAAGATTTCTCTCTATTTATGTTAATTCCCTGTAAGGATTACTCAAACGACATTTCGACTGCAACTAAATGTTCATTTAGTCGTATAATTGGCCAGTAACTACTTCATAATAATAGTCCTCACCAATAAGAATTGATATTTCTTTATTGTTAAATTCGTAACAATCGGCTAGTTGAACGTTTATTAAATGTCTGAATTCTTTATCAATGTTTTTATCAGGGCTTGGAAAATGTATGGTCGAAATATGTTCTGTCTCAATCGCTTCTATCTTGAAACATAATTTGGGATCATCTCTATTTCTTAATCTAATTTTGACTACATTATGTGTTTTCATTTCAGTTTCCTTGACCCAAATGTGCAAATGGAAAAATTTTTCTTTCAAACAATAGGAAAGTTAAATTTATCAGAAACAGTCTTTAAAACGTAACTTCTTTGAGCATCTGTATCTAAGAACAATCTAATAATTTCTGGTTCATCTTTGTCATCAAATTAAAGCAGTGCATGTTTGCAACAGCACATTGTTTGTTTGTGTTTCAAACACTGTTGATTCCCTGTCGCTATCGGTTTCGCTCTTCGGAATAGAATCGTTACTCAGATTTCGAAAAGAAATAAAAATGTGATGAAATCCACCACAAACACAGAACATAAATACTTTTTTTAAGACTTCAGCTATCCGATGATGAGATTTCAAACACATATAACAACACACACATACCCTTTAATATTTCTTTTTTTTTCTTTTCTTCCGCTTAGCATCAAACGTATTACAGGATTCGGATTCATGATTTCTATTGCAAAACAAACATTTTCTGGCATCACTGATCGTTGTACATACACGGAAAAAGAGTTTTCTTTTTTCACCGGTGGTTTTCTGTTATGTCTAACGAAATGGTAGTTTTTTTTTTTTAAATGTGTCTTTTTTGGGGGGGAAGAGAAGAATTGATTACTGGATAACTCATGACTATGAATTTAAAATGATCTTTCTCGGCTTCGAATTTCGGAATTAAGAAACTGTAAAAGAGCACGTAAATAAAATTCTTTTTCATTTTGAATGCGATTAAATTGCAAAACAAATTCTGAAGGAATTAATTTCAATAAAATGGATATGAATAAATTTAAATAAGATTCCTATTTTATTCCCAAACTTTCGAGACTTCGTATCTGCATTTCTGCATTGCCATACAAATTTCGTAAGCTCAGAAAATCATTAGAAAATTTAAAAGATATTAAATTCAATAAATCACTCAAATGAGCTTTAATAAATATATTTTTATTTCCGAATCTATACTTCAATAAATCAAGAGCTTTATCATAATTCTCATTAGAAATCGCAAATCCGTTAAGCATTACCCCATAAATATGATTTCAAATAATTAAATTTACTAACCATGTTCAGTTTCGCATTATTATGAATCGAGCTTTTAAATCAGTTATAAAAATTTAATCATTCTGAATAATTTCCTGAATACTTAGTGATATGTAATTTTGGTAAATTTATATTTACATATTCAGAATTATCAGAATCAGTTAATTGAATATTTCTCGAAACTACATCAACTTAAATGTAATTCGAATTCATTTTCTTAATTTTGGAGGAAAGTTTTGTTTTCCAGAAAATTATCTTTTCTTTAATATTTCTTCTGAAGCTTTCATATATTCAGAAATGGTATCAACAGTTAATAGGTTTTCAATTTTGCTATTGAAGGAATTCAAACTACTGTCCATTTCACTTAATTGTTCCAAAAATATTTCAAGATGATCAACAGATCGTTGTTGAAAGTTCAATCAACTTTCGCTGTTGATCGTTCCTTCAATTTTATTAATTAATTTTGTCACCATAGAACGACCGTAGTACGTTTCTTTTTCAATTTTGAATGATCTTCAGACATTTTTGTATTTCTTTCCTAGTACAATTCAATTTCCATAAAGAGGTCACTTACGATGGTCGTTGATGTCAATATCTGTTGGGGTTTAGGTCGATCCAACTATGTTTTGAGTCATCAGTCGAATTCGTGGTTCAGTGTGTCAGGCTTATTAATACTCCATCAAAAACAAATCGTTTAATTTAATCTATAAACTAATTTAATCAACAAAGAAATTTAATAGAAAAACGTATACATGTCGATACACTCTCGTATCTTGAACATCTCTGAAAAAATCCGTAATAAAGCAGCGCCCTCTAACAATGAGTGACGCCTTCTAACAAAAAGAGGGTTTAACAACCACACACACGCATATATATATATATATATATATATATATATATATATATATATATATATATATGCGTGTGTTTGTATTAGAAAGAAACAATTTGAAAGAAAATTGGGCATAAGAGTAGTGAAAAACCAAAGAAATAAAAAGGTAATGTAGTAGTTTAATAAGGTATATGGTCACTTCTAACAACCTAGGTATGCTGCACAACGATTTTCCATGCCTGCTATCACACTGTAGATGAGTAGTGGGTTCAAATAGTTCCAAAGTCACGAAGGGCTCTTATCAGTTTTGGAACGAAGCTTGTTGGTTACGGAGGAACTGCAATTGTCTCCCGAACGTATTCCACACTTGCTAGAAAACAATTTAGATCAGGTAAGTAAGCAAGCAATGTCATGCATTGAATATTTTCCGTTTTATGGAAATAGTCAATCAGGCTTGCACAGTGAAAAGGAGCGTTATCTTCTATAAATATGAATTCATGACCTTAACTGGGGAGAATATATACTCTAGAATTGCATCTCTGTACCTATTAGCAGTTACAGAGATGAAAGTTAAAGAGTTATGCCGGTTTGTTTGACCGTCGAGCATGATATCTAGTCACATCATGACTCTTCTTGATTGGAAACAAAGTCTTTCCGTGATGTTTCTCGGGCGAACTTTCCACGTTCTCATCATATAATTAGCCGATGAGAATAAGTATTTAAACTAAATCATTACTGAACATTGCAATAGTTCTCAGTCTCAAACTGATGTTTCAAACTAAAGTTTAAACTAACGCATATATACGTAAATGTGAGGGGAATGGAAACTGCTGGCATAAATACGATTGAGTCTTCTGTACACAGTTTATTTGGAAACTGTGAACGTTGAACCCGATTATCTGGCCCAAATGTCCCTCTGACATCGCACTGTTATTTCCAGATATCGGTGTCTTAGCGAACGGTTGTGAGTCTTGGACGACCTGATTCTGAACGTCAGTCAACAGTTTCCACACTTTGAAAACCGTGCCACAAACTTGTACATTGTGTATATATATATATGTGTGTGTGTGTGTGTGAAATGGTCAAAAATCCTTTGCTAACATCGGCACTTCTAACGTCCGTTCCGTTTAACCGATC
Organism: Nephila pilipes; assembly: GCA_019974015.1. NCBI lineage: Eukaryota > Metazoa > Arthropoda > Arachnida > Araneae > Nephilidae > Nephila > Nephila pilipes. The sequence goes on along the minus strand of BMAW01085613.1, from coordinate 289,019 downwards.
AAGATGAGATTTCAAATATAGTTATTTGGAGGTATGTGATCGAGATTCTGTGAATGGCAACACAGTGGAGCACCCGGTTATGATTATAGTAACAGAAACTCGAAACTTTCGAATGGCAACGCCTACTTTTTCCCGTCGCAAAATGTTCGGCGCATACGAAAACCTTAAATAACGTTGGAATGGAATTTATATTCCCATAACCGGACGTGTTATGCACATACAAAAAACAGTTCTGAAAACTACCAACAAAACACCGGCAATGATATCTCAGTAGATAGAGGGTTGGACTCTAGACCAGTAGGGTCGTGTTCGAACCAAAGAACGCTATGGGCACCTGATGTATGAACAAATTCCATTGTGGGTGCAATGTCCTACGAGTTTCTGTGCAAAATACATACCTGAGAGTACCAAAGCGAGGGAGCCATCACGCCAGTGCAGGAGGCACAGCTCGTGTGCTGGATATACCGAAAACAACGGTCTTGTAGCTACTGTGTTCTATACTTCGCATGTTTCCATACCGATGCCAGTGGGTTCAGATGTTGCAGCTGGAGGCCAACAACTACGTATAGACTTTGCAAATGAATTTCTAATACGATATGATGCTGATAACGACTGGCCACTTCGTATACTGTGGACGGATGAGACGCATTTCAACTGAAATGACCATGTGAATACCAAAAATTGTATGTTACTGGGCGGGCATGAATCCTGTGGCACCAGAGCTTTTATTTGACGCCAAAGTTATTATGTGGTGCGGCATTACATGCACTGTTGTTCTCGGCCCATATTTCTTTGAGGAAGGACATCAATAGGCTTTGTGACATGCTTTGTAACACTATCTCGCCATACAATCATGATGCAAAATTATGAATTACCAGAAATGCTTCATCGGAATGAACTAAATGAGACCGTTTGGATGCAAGATCGTGCAACTCCACAAAAAGCGAAGTCTGTTCGCAAGGTCCTGGAAGAACAGCATTTTGGTTGACTCCTATGGATTTCTGGTTTTGGGGATATATCAAACTTTCAGAGTTTGAATGCGCAATCCGTAAACTTTGTCTGATTTTAAATATTCTATAAAGCGTGAGATTGCAAATATCCCTTATCACATTTTGCTTTCAGCTTTATTGTCCACCGTCTCCCGCATGCAATGCGTAATTGTGCATGATGGCACTCACGTGGAAAAAGTTTGACCTAAATCAATGTATTTTTTTGTCCGATATGTGTTGGCATCAGTTATTGTGTCTTGTAACTGTCATATGCAGAATTACTCCGCCTTGAAGAACTGTTTTTTGAATGTGCATAACACGTCCGTTTTCGGGAATACAAGTTCTGTTCCAACGCTCTTTAAGATTTTCACATTTACAAATTTTAAATGGAAATAATGTTTGGAAATATTCATAATATTAAATGGTCAAAAATACTTTTTAAGTTGAAAATTATATTAATATGCTATAACTGAACCACTATAATTCCAAGAAGTGTAATGTACACGACAAATGTGTTTAAAATATCAAGCTTAAAGTGAAAAAAAGAATGAGTTTTTTAACTTTAAGCTAGTAAAAATATTGCTCGTTGTAGATAGATAGATAAAATAGCAATATCCTCCTGTAAGAGGTACCTATATTTAAGGCACAATTTTATTGGTCCCGGTTCCATTGAATAGAGACTTTGATGTACGAGAGCTATTCAGAAAGTAAGGAACGTTTTCGAATTAAAAAGAAACTAAGTACAAGAAAAAAAAAATTATTATATACATCACAAAGAGCGACTAAAATTCTACTTTTCTACATAGTCACGAAACAAATTGAGGCACTTATCATAGCTGTGGACAAACTTTAAAATTCCTTCGTCATAGAATTCTGCCGACGGTAGCCTAGCTTTTGTGTGACAATTTCAAACAACAAAGTCCGTGAAAATTGTGGAAAACTAAGTGAAAGCTCCGTTATTGTGAAACAGCGGTTTTCACGAATCTTTTCATCAACTTTAGGAACCAGTTCGTCATTCACAATGCTAGGGCGTCCACTCTTCTCTTCATCGTGAACGTTAGTTCGGCCATTTTTAAACAGAGTGCACCATTTCCGGATTGAACTTTCATTCATTACGTTTTTTCCGTACACTTCACACACTTGCCGATAAATTTCCATAGGTTTTAGGTTTTTTGCCAACAAAAACCGTATCACAGACCGCACCTCACAACTGGCGGTATTTTCAATTGCAGCGCACATTTTAAATTTGAATATTGAAAAAACGGGCAGCGTTAAAAAGTTCCCATTGTGATTGTTGGACGCCGACTGAGATGCCGAGCGCGCAGACACCAAAATATACGTGATCGGCGCGCGCCTAGCGACGTCAGACGGAAACGTTCCTTACTTTCTGAATACCCCTCTTAATTACCTCTCAGTAAGGAATACTCTATTTAAGGGACACAGAAAAAAGTTTCAAAAATAAAACGTAGGAAATAAATAAAAATAGAAATATTCTTTATTAATAATCTTTTAAGTTTCAAAAACAAAACTTTGTGCTCAGCGGAAGACAATTTTATGACAAGGAAAAATTAAAAGAAGTTAGTCCCTCTCCTTCGAAAACTGTTTTTCAGAAAGGAAACAGTATATTCTAAAAAAGCGGTACAATCCAAACGATATTTCCCTTTCATTTTTTTTTTTCAGAATCCAATTATTCTTGCTACAGTTTTCAGTAGGGGGAAGAAAACAGTGTTAGCAAGTTGTAGACTGTCCAAGCCGGAGACCAATGTGAAGTAGTGTTTTTAAGAAAGTAGGTTGTGAAATTCTATTTTCGTGTACCCTCAGTGAAAGAACAACTGATGAAAATGAATTGATTGAAATTGTCCAAATCAGTGGTAGTACGCGAATGCAAGAATATTTAAATATTTTTGAAAACATTTGTACTGAAGACATTAATGGCCACACGAAATATTTTATTTCATCTTTAGTTTATGTGAGTCTTAACAAATACAATTTGGAAAGTCCTGGGGAAGACGAAAAACAACCAGAAGAAGGAGAAAAAAAAACCCCTATACAAATGCCTTAAAATACAACTCCCAATTAAAGAAATTCATAATACGAATAATTAGTGATGAAAGTGGAGAACTTAAGATCATCTGTGACTAAATATCCACGTGGAAAAAAATGCTTCCAATACACAGACTTAGGGAGGAAAAAACACATCGTGTAACGGATTATTTTCAATAAATTTCTGTAAGTATAAACCTCTATTGTTGCTTTCATAATTTTTTTTCAATAATTCAACTTTTTCAATTAAGAAGTTTCATTTCTTTTTCATTAACTTCAAATTCAAATGAATACTTATATTTATGTTATTTGACGCCGCTGTAACCTTGTGGTCATTATTTCGGAATCGTGATCGGTGGTTTTCGTTCAGTCGCGGGTTCGATCCTTGGCAACTAAAGACCTGCCGCGTAGCCGGGCCTATGCACGTTAAACCTGTCGGGGTCCAAAGTCATCCCGTAGGCGCGGTGTGGAAGTTAGAAGAGGGATGCCATCTCACTCATCGTCTTCGTTACTTGACCAGACGAGGTGCGTCGCCATTAGCCCTCGTGTTGCTTCTGGTGCGTCGTTAATAAAAACTAAACTAAAAAAAAAATCTATGTTACTTATTTATTAAGGCTTGATACAATCTGAATCGAATTACATTTTTTTTTATATACCTTCTGAAAGAAGTGTACTTCTATATAAGGAACAAAATGTCTAGTCCATAGATCTTCCTTATTTGGAGACACTACAGTCTGTAATGAACTTACTTCAAAGTTATAAGAATTTTTGATTTCTCGAAAAAGCTAATTACTTTATATGAATTGTAATGTGTTGTATTAAAGTCTCATATATATATATATATATATATATATATATATATATATATATATATAAAGACTACAAAACTGGTTGTATCCAAGGAATTCCGGAATTTAGAATCACTGTCAAGTGATGATGAAGACATTTCAACTAAATAAGGTGTGTCGGTTGTCACTTTAAATATAAATTGTGATCAACTTTTGTGAATATTAATTTTCTTTCTATTTGGTTTCAAAATTTCAAAATTAAGGCTTAGTATTTTATTAAAAAATACTAATCTGAGCGACGTATGAAAATTATCAAACGTTAGTATACAAATAAAGGTTCCTTTATTTTCATACAAAAGACATATGTGCGTCATTTCATTTGAGAAGGCCTCCTTCTAAGCTTTGATATTAGCCTTAATTAAATGATTCGTAACTTAAATATATCATTTAGAGAACGTTATGTAAGGTCTCCTCGACTTAAGACTGAGCCCCATACCGACTAATTGGTCGTAAGTCGCATTTATATTTTTCAACACTATTTTTATTTAAATGAGTTATAAAATGGTTCAGAAAACAGTGTATATATATAGTGTGTATAATTACTGTTGTATAATGTGTATAATTACTGTAGTATAATGTGTATAATTACTGTAGTATAGTGTGTATAATTATATACATATATAGTGTGTATAAATACTGTAGTATAGTGTGTATAATTATATACATATATAATGTGTATAATTATATACATATA
>BMAW01085613.1:261464-284435 GCA_019974015.1 Nephila pilipes | reverse complement strand
TGTATAATTATATACATATATAATGTGTATAATTATATACATATATAGTGTGTATAATTACTGTACATAGTTCTAAAAATGCGTGATATGTTTTATATAGTTCTAAGCATCAGTTCCGGGAACTCTTTCTGATTCTATCATTGTAGATAACTTCCTTTATGAACTATTTTTTGATTTATTTTTTGCAGTTGTAAGGGCGGATGGTCGTATATCGAGGGGAAGGTGTTGTGATGAAATTTCCGTAACGTAAACATGTAATAATTATTAAGGAACATTTTCAATGTTTTCGAAATAACTCTTTATCAAATACTTAATAACTTGTTTAAATCGATGAATTTAAAGAAATACAAGTGCGAATTTCCAAAAAAAAAGTTATAAAAAATTAGTAGCAGATAATCGTTTGTTCATGCGCATTTTTAGTAATAGTCATAAAAGCTTTCACAAGCAGCTAGCCTTGGAGTCAGAATCCGGAAGAATAAATTAATTTATCTGCCATGTTTTGTGTTTGTGATGTGATGTTTCATTTCCACCAAAAGCTTACACATTTCCGTTGTTAAGTAAAAGTAGATAATGCATTTTAGTTTCTATTTCGTAATTAGTCATAATTCATCATAATAAAACATTTATTCTTACATTACAGAAACTGCATGTAAATCAATTATTAATCCTGTTCTCAGTAAAAATTTATAAAGATTTCAAGCTGCTGATACAGGAACAGGTAAGGCTTAAAAAGTACCTTACAAGATACATGCATTTTAAACTTTATATATTGATTAAAACTAAAGGGTTTTAATAATGGTAACTAGGTCCTTGAAGTGCCTCAAAGTTTGCAACTATTGATTTCGCTGTTAAAATTTAGAGAATACTTCGCTTATGTCATGTTCGTATCGTTTTTTGCGAATTGCATTAGACAAGCAGATCACGAGAAAATTGAATTTTAAAAGTATAAGTAATTATAAGTGGTCTGTCACAGGGAAAAATATCTTTATTTGCCTTTTCCTCAAAATGCGTGCTTTTTCTTTTTTCCAAAAATCTGGTATTATTTTCTCAAAAGTATCACGCAGTGCTAACATTTTCCGCATTTTGAAATGAGGTTATTTCCTGAAAAATCAACCTAATTTTTTTATAATAAACTCTTACAAGTTTTGAGATACTAGACAGCATTTATATCAAAATCAATTGAGATTTCAGTCACAAAATTTAATTTAAGAAGTTACATTAAATTCAAATTTTGAAATTATAATTATGTTCACTGTATGTAATGTTATGCTTATAAGTTCACGGTAATTTTCAAAGCCGCAAACACAACGGATTTTACACGAGATGTAATTTGTATATTGATTAATTAATTAATCAATGTGTGTGTACCGAAAATTAAGTATATTGATTGTTTATTAACGTCGTTCTTAAAAGCAACCGACCCTCGTGAACTGGCACCTTCCTCAAACTTCCCCACCATACCAACAGGAAGACTTGTATATGTATATACGAGGCATGTTTTTTAAGTAAGTACCGTTTTGAAATTAAAAAAAGACGTGCAAAGATATCGCAATAATTTTATTTTTACATGAAAGCCTGTACCTTAATCTACTTTTCTACATAATTTCCGTGAATATTGAGGCACTTGTCATAACGTGGCACCAGTTTTTGAATACCCTCCTCATAAAATTCTGCCGCCTGACTTGTTAACCACTGTATCACAAATGTTTTGACTTCGTTATCGTCTTGAAGACGCTGACCGCCCAGGTGTTTCTTCAAGTGCAGGAACAAATGGTAGTCGCTGGGAGCCAGATCAGGGCTGTATGGAGGATGATCTAGAGTTTCCCATTTAAAAGATTTGATGAGATCTTTGGTCCGATTAACCACATAAGGACGGGCATTGTCATGCAGCAAAACGATATCCTTACTCAACTTGCCACGTCTTTTGTTCTGGATTGCACGACGCAGATTGTTCAATGTCTCACAATAAGACGCTGCATTGATTGTCTCATTACGAGGCAGAAACTCCACTAGCAATACTCCTTTTCTGTCCCAAAAAACTGTGCACATGATTTTCCGGGCAGAAATTGTTTGCTTAAACTTCACTCTTTTGGGTGATGATGAATGTCGCCATTCCATGGATTGTTGTTTCGATTCTGGTGTGACGTAGGCCACCCATGTTTCGTCACCAGTAACAATTTGGTCTAAAAAATCTTCACCTTCATTGCGGTACCGCTCAAGGAAAGTCAATGCACTGCCTAAACGTTGGTTTTTGTGCAAATCCGTCAACATTTTTGGAACCCAACGTGAACACAATTTCCGGTAATTCAAGTTCTCGGTCACAATGCGATACAAAACACTACGAGAACATTGAGGAAAGCAGTCGGACAATGATGAAATTGTAAAGCGTCTGTTTTCTCTCACCTTTTCGTCCACTTTCTGCACCAAATCTTCATTAACGACCGAAGGACGCCCACTCCGTTCTTCATCAAGCACATTTGTGCGGCCATCTTTAAATGCTCTCACCCATTTCCTTACCATTCCATCACTCATAATGTTTTGTCCGTAAACTTCACAGATCTCATGATGAATATCGATCGGTTTTACGCCTTTAGCACTAAGAAATCGTATAACAGCCCGTACTTCACAATCAGCGGGACTCACGATTGTCGGAGGCATCTTAAACACTCAGTAAACAACGTATACAATGAAGAATCAGACTGTAATGGCGTCAGTGCGTAGACAAGAGATGTAGGTAACCAGCGAGCATGCGCGGAACGCCGACCGGAGCGCTGCGGCGGCGGAATCGCAAAACGGTACTTACTTAAAAAACATGCCTCGTATATATATACAAACATACATGTAAATAAATAAATATATATATGATTTTCTATACATAAACAAATACATCAGTATACAGATATATCAACAATAATATATAACTTCCATTGTTTCTAATTTTAAAAATCGAGGATTATTTACACTTAGCATAAAATAAGCTCATTTTTTCTTGTTGAATACGTCTCAGTTCACAATTAAAGGGGGAAAAATGATTTATTTTCTAAATGAGGTAATATATATGCCAATTTTAAACAGAGTTATAAAAACCATAATAATAATAATTTGTTATGATGTGGTATAAAATTACATCTTTAACACAATCTTAAATTAAAAACTTTTTCTTATCGTATTGTTAATTATAAATTTCGATTATAAATTCTCAATAAAAAAAACTCCCCGTTACACTTAAAGCTACTCGTATATTTAAATTTATTTGTTAACTATTAGAAGTATAACTTCGTTTTCTATTTTTTTTTTTAACCTTACTAACGCATACCTTTTTGACTTAAACAGGGTCTCTATTTAATTTATTAATATTTTTAACTTTAGAAAGGACATATTTTCTCTATTTTGTAGCAATACTCTCTGACAATATTTATGGCTTTAATCTCAGTTATGAGAAAATTTTCGAACTAAAAAAAAGGAGGGGGGCATATTTCCTCAGTTTTTCATTATTTGGACGCTTCACCTCTTTTATAAAATTTCTCTCAAAATTTAGAAAATAAAAGTGTCACGCAATATCAAAGTAATGAGTCTCAATTCTTATTTTAGCATCGCTAATTTTTTTAAGAAAATGTTTGAATTCTCAATTCCATGTTCTCATTACTTATTTTTGCATTGTTATTTATTTATTTATTTATTTTTTTATGTAAAAAGATTTTGGTTAATGTTGAATTCATTTATTTAACCGTCTAAAGATTTAATCGTTTAACACTATTTTATAATAAAGTTATTCCAATTTTTGTTACATTAACAGTATATTTACGTTATTAAATTCTGAATAGGATATTCCGTTTTTTGATAATTCAAATATCGTCTGGAACAAGGAGTTTAAAATTATTTTGTGTGAGTTAAATTTATTTATTAAAACGTTTGATGTATTCCAAAAAAAAAATGTTCTTGTCCCAAACAACAAATTATATTCTCATTATTCCTATCATGTACAATAATATTCGATTACATAATAATCTATATGCATGTTTACTGCTCGACAATTTTAGCATAAAAATATTCGATTCTTTAATAATTTATGTAGCACAATTTTAAATCCATTCATCATATGTAATTGATATTGAAATTTTTATCAAAAAATGTTTAACAAAATTGACATTTCAGGGCATGATGTTTTTTCTAGCCCCGGAGAATTGCATTGCATAACAAAGTAGATTTCACTTCCACCTTCAACGTAGCGTTCGCTCCCTTTCCCTCGTCTGCCATAAGATTCCGCGCCAAAAAAAATGCCATTGGCGAAATTTCTCCTTCAAAAGTTTTCGAGCTGACCACGAGTGGCAGGCAGGTTCCAGTGGTTGCCATAACAACGCTTAAACATTTCACCCCATGCTTTTGTGTCTACGCTTTTCAAAACAGAATAAAAAAAATCACTTACGGTATGCGGTCGTAACTCCCCTGTTTTCAGATGAAGTATCTGACAAGTTCCGAAACTGAGATCTAGAAGCGTAAAGATTTAGTTTCGTGTTAGAATTCGCGATCAAACATGAATCTTTGCAACGTCAAATTTATATTGAAGAGCAAGGTAGAAGAGAAGTAAAGAGTAACAAAAAACGTGGAACCGCCAAAACTTCTTTTTTTTTTTCTTGTTTTTTTTTTTTTTCCCATTCGGGTAAGTCCAAGGCCATCGGTTTCGCTTGGGGTACTCAGATAGAAAGTTGGAGTTCGGCGACTGCCGATTCGTATTTTTATTTTCGCCTATGGGTTGCCTGCCGGTTATGAACTGAAATTTCGTGTTACCTTACTCATATGGAGAAACGTCAACGAGTGTCATCGTGTTTTGTGATATAAACATTTCAAGTTGGATGACGCCGAATCATGGTGAGCAAGCAATTCATTATTCTGAAAAAAAAAAAAAAAATTACTTTTATTAATAGTTCCTCCTAAAGATTATTTTGATGTAATATGTAATAAAAACTACACGTGATTTCTTTCTTTACTCTATATACATAAATAACTAATGATTTGAAACTGCGAACTTTTGCTTTGTTTTTCATTCCTACGTTTTAATTTTATTTTCAAATTTTTTTTATTTTATATTTCTTGCACTTAAAAAAGTGCTTTCTTCAAATTTATCAGCATCATAATATTAGTTAATTGAAATGTAATTGGAATATTTCAAATGGAAGATGCTCATAATATTGTATTTGAGTCATGGTTGTTTGTTGTTTACGGTGTTTTTAAAACTTAAACGAGTAATAAAGCATGACAAGAAGAATTTTGTCTTTTTCATATCTATGTTGTTTTTAGATAATGATTATGAATTTTGTTTTCGAAGCATGAAATGAAAAATCATCTTGAATCAAATTCAGAATTTATTTTAGTTTAAATTTTGAAACAAACAATCCTTAGAAAAAACACGCGTAGTTTTTTTCTTCTCATTCCTTGTAATTGTAACTAAAACGATGTCTACAATGTAGGTAAATTTTGAAAGATTAGTTAAAACTTCATTTTATTATTGTGTTCAACAAAAACGCACGTGTTCCTTTTCCGTGAGAGGGATTTGTCAACAACTGAGAGACGCATGTGCAAAAATCCTCTTAGACATGCAAAAAGTTCTACTTAGTGATTCACAACATTATCTATGCAATTGTGCTCTTCACTACGTATATTTTTCTATGAAATTATGATTAAATTCGAAAAAACGATGAACGATGAAACGATTATTTCTGTTGAATTCTTTTTTTTTTTTTTCAGAGATATTTAAAAGTATCAAATGATCGTATCGTATAAAATTAAAATTTATTGCATTGCAGAATGTACGAAAAAAAAAATATTTTGCTTCATAATGAAAAGTGAAGAAAACCAATTTGTATGAATATATTAATAGCTTTATACTATCACGAACTACTTCTTGTACAAATTCATTTCCCTGGCAAAAAGTGTAATAAAAATATACTGGAAATTTTTCAGGTGCTGTGGGTAATTATAAAAAATATGTCTTATATAGCAAAAAGCAAATATGCCTAAAAATATAAAAGAAATAAATTAAATTATCAAAAATTTAACTCTTCTCTTAAATCGAATTGTCTTAGACGTATAATTGTGCAGTGTGTGTTCCTTTTCTTGTTACCCACCAATTTACATTCAAGAACCGTTGTGCTGAAACGGATATCAATACATGCTATCTTTAAATGATGTTATTCAGGGTCTGATTTAGGTTTGATGAGTCCCTAGGCTTTTGAAGGTAATGGACCCGTTATAAATATCCAACTCCAGCTATCCTTTGCCAACGACGAATCGCTGTTTTTTGTGTTAAATATATGGTATATATGATAATTTATGGACCTAATACGTATCTAAAATTATTTTATGCATAAGAAAATGTGCATTTTATCGAAGTTATTATTGAACTGGAATAAAATTAAAAAGTACATTAATAGTGAAACGCAACAAAAAAATGTATAATCAGTGTATTACATTTACAATTATGTACAGTTAAGAAGTGTATTTTACTAGTGAAGTACAATTAAGAAGTGTATTTTACTAGTGAAGTACAATTAAGAAATATATTTATACTGAAGTAATTATCAAGGTGCAACTTTTAAAAATAATTTATAATCCATAACACACTTAATAATGGGAACACATTGGCAAACATTTGTATGTGAGGTAACAAAATTTTAAACTTTCTACTGCAATGAGCTCAAGCTCGATTTTTCCAATAATAATAATAATAGTTTTAGATTTTTGGGTATTGTGCAGACCTCGGAGGCCTTAGTCTAGCCAATAGGGAAATATAATACTGCCTGTATTGCACGCATAGCCAGTTTGTACTTGAGTTATGATCATTCATCTGAATAATAAAAAAGTATTTTCATTTGGTTATTCTTAAAACTTCCCATATTTAAGTCATTTTTCAAATTTTAGAGGTATTATTCGGTTTTTTAAATTAAAACCTTTTTAGTTATTTTCATGCAGTTTTTTTGAATATACTTATTGAATTAGGAATATCAAAATTAATTGTGGTGAAATTTTGATGCGATGAATTTAGTGGGAGAAAAATTGACAATTTTTTTTGATAAAAACCTATTATTAATAATTTATAAATGTGTTCAATTATAATGCTTACATTAGTATCATTTACAAATATTTTTTGATAAATTTTTCGAATTTTCAAGGAGTCTCCTTTTGAACATTTTAAAGAAACTTTCGAGTCATTATCCAGGGTAATGGTCTCAAAGTATATTTTTAAAATATATACAATAAATGTCATAAGCCAAAACTGTAAATTTTAGCATTTCCTGTTTAAACACCGATTGACTTCAAAACTATCTTTCAAAATACAATGACAGTAACTTAACAATAGAATTTCATTACATACAATTTTTTAACATTCATTCTTTACATCCGATGCAAATTTATTATTCTCCGATCATTTTGTTTCTGTCATTGTTCTGTGATTGATCACATCAATGGTAGAAGTAAATACACAACTAAAATAAATGACGATGGAAAAAGTGTGCAAGAAAAGTTGATAAGAACAACACTGAAACCCTAACTGGTATTCCAGTGTGATTTATTTCAGCATTGCTGAAAAATCACCTGCTTCCTTCATTGTTATGTCATTTGAGCCTAGTTAGGGTGTGGTCGTAAAAAAACACGTGTAATTTATTTCTCATATTGTTGTGTTGGAATATAAATAATAACTTGTCTATAGTGTGTATAGAATCTAGACATATCGATACTTTCTTCTATTTCGAAAAATAAAATTTCAAATTTTTAAGAAAAATGTTGAAAAGAAAATATACTCTCATGCTTAATGAAAATGGGATAATATCACCGTCTGATATTTTTTAATAAAACAGTAGGAATTTTTCAGAAAAATCAGCGTACATTTTAAAAAAAATCGTTTTATTTGTGATTAGTTCATGTTGATTTTGTTATGGAAAGAAATTAACTCTAAATTCCTTCAACAAGTCATAAGCGTCTTATATACACCAAAAACTTTGAATAATGCAATACTTTCTCATCCATAACTTAGTTACATGGCTTTTTCTTTGTAAACCTAATATTGTGTGTTTTGGCTGTATATTTTGTTAATTGATTATTTCGTATTAGATATTCCGTAAACAAAAGTTTATTTAAATATTATTTTTAAAACAATCTTGAATAACATTTCTTTCTAATTACATAGCAATTTATTAGGAAAATATGTTTGAAAACTTTTCATGTTTAATAAGATGTTTTAAATACATTTGCAGAAAGTAAAGATAAAAAAAAAAAAAAGATGTACACAATACGATTTTACAAAAAAGATTCCCATAAAGTTTTATTTATTTATTTATTTCTGTTGTTGTTGTTATAAGCTGAGATATTTCTAAATTTTTACTTAAAAAAAGTTGGACTTTTTTGATTGGTTGATTGTTTTTTGACGTCGAATTTAAAAGCAACGCGAGAGTTATTTTTGACTGACCACGTAATTTTACTGGCTGTAATTTTAAACCACGGTCAAGTGACGTGAACGGCACCATAGTTAGCACTCCACTAAAAGATGTGGGGCATTTCTATATAAAGAATATTAAATAAGCATATAGTGCAGGTAACCTTTCGAAAAATACGTAACTGAAAATAAACGCATTAATCAATAAAAAAAATTCTTTTTAAATACAGTTACAAATGAGAAATATACCTCATTAACTAAATATTTATTAGATCTTAAAAAAAATTTCGAGTGAAAAAAACTCCTCTTTCAAATAGAATTATTAAAAAAGATTTTAGCAGTAATCAAAAATACTGGGACGTATAAAACGGGACGTTTGAAATAAATTCGGGTTGCTGATATATTTCAATTTAAAAAAAAAGAGATTATTCCAAAAAAATCAAGATGAATAGGAACTCTTTAGTTAAAATTATACAAATAGCGTAATCTAATAACTTATAACCATTGAAAGAACTTTTACCCTTATATGCTCGTATTTTGACGCTATCTAGTAAAGTAAATTTCAGTTATCTGGTTATCCAATTATCCAATCAAGGTATATTATTTTTAATGAAAGTTGTCGTGTAATCGTTATGACAAAATCGGAGATCAGGAATTGTCGATTCGAATTAGATTCACATGCTTATTTTCGTAATTGGTGTCTAATTTAGTAGGAATAATATCTTATTTATGTATGTTTAAATAATAGAAGGTTCAGAAATAATTATTGGCTTTCAGAGCATATGTCTAGGAATAAATGTTATTGAAAGTTGGAGCGAAAGAAAAAGAAATTGGATAACAATATTGTATAACATTCTTGAAAAGAAAGTGAAAGAAATAATTCCACTAGGCACGTAAATTATTTCGAGAGGGACACTGAGTCCTTTTTCAGTATTTTGTTACAAAATCAACAATTAACAGAATAAATAATAAAATACAAACTAATGAATATTAAAATATATTAAGATAATAAATAATAAAAATGAAACCGAAATAATTTATCCAGAATTATGAGAATCTGAACATATCTGCCGCATACCAAGAACTTACCGAGTATTTACCAAAATTACATTCCGAGAGCATGCGCATATCTGTCAAGAAGTGAACCTTAAATATACAAATCGTTCGAAATACCGTGTCAAATGTGATCACATGGTATCGCTAATTGAAGTCAACATTAATAAATCAAAATAAATAACAACAGATTGTCTTTTATATTTTCGAGACTTAAATTTCATTTATTTATTATTGGGGTCATTGGAAAAATTAATAAGTTAACGCATGAACTTAAGATTTATTTATACTTTGTATTAGCAAAACAAACTTGAACTAACTGCTAACAATAATAGTGATCGAAATGATTCGTCATTTTATTTAGTAAATTCCAAGTTGCTTTAGACACAGTTATTTTATGATGTGTTATTAATAAACCTTTCGATATATATGTTGAGAAAAATTGTATCATTTATCAGTTTGTCCCTTATTCTTTTTTCCCTAATAATTTTTTTTTATCATTTTTAGCCTATTTATGAAAACATGTACTAACCCATCAGAGTTAAACATTTTCTGATGAACTCTAAGTCAAATATATATTTATTAAATGCTTTATCCGTCATGAGATTAATTTCTATCAAATTAAATAAAGATGACTCGGTGGTTAAATGTTGTACTGCCTTACAGTTTTTAATCAAAATTGTGACTTGATAGTTCCTTTGTAAGATTAAATAGCTAAAATATCGAATTTTCAAGTTTTCGATATTTAGACATAACGAACTATTATGTACAAATATACATTGTGTTATGGAAACAAAAAATAAATTGGCTTTCGTGTTATTATGTCATTAATTTTAAACTGATTGTGACTACACTGTATCTATCGTGACTGTCATTTTTCTTAATATATCTATTATCGTGATATCATATAATGCAAAATTCTTTTTTAGAAAAATAAATGTTTAACTTCAGCAAATTGAGCATATTATTATTGTTGAATAATTTAACAAAAGATGGGAATGGTTTATGTCGTCATAAAAGAGTGGGGTTTTCCCCCTTCAACAGTTGTAACAATATTTTTATATATTTATATAAAACTGTATAATTATGCAAGGATTAGTATGGATAAATTATTCGGAAACAAATTCAGATTTCAACTAACGATTATTGAAAATGGAAATTTTTAACCGAATTATAATTAATAGTTATAATAAAGCTGTATAAGATATCAGATTACGGCAATCGGTTCCAGTTAAGTCTTTTCAAATTATTTGTATTATCGTGGTCACTCTCGATAACTAATACAATTGCTGAAAAAAAGGTAAATGAATGGCTTAAAAATAAATTTTAAATGGTTTTAACCATCATTAGAAAATTTTCGGAAAAATCCTGTTCAATATTTTGATTGCATTTCGAAATATGAGGAATTTTTTCTTCAAAAGTTAATGTACTTAAGAATATTTAATAAGGTATAAAAATAACACTATGGTGTTTTTTTTACATCGCATAATCATTTATGTAGATACTGAAATTGTTGAATGGTTTTTTTTTTAAAAAAATCCAAACAGCTTACTTTTACTTTTATATAATGCGTCAAATATTTCTTAATTTATGTTCTAATAAATTTCAGTCGCATTTTTTTGGTGGAAAGAAGGCTTTGACGGTTATATTAGAGAGAGAAAAGTCACATATTAAAATGTGATCCGCAAGCTTTGAATTTGCTGAAAAAGAATGTTATGAAAAGCTTAGAGAATTTATATGTACTGATGATAAATTTCGATGTCAATATTTTTAATAATTATAAAACAGTATAGCTCATAAAATAAAAATTCTTAATAAGTAATTTTTTATTATTGTTTCCGGTACCAATTTATAACTACTAATCAAAGTCATTCAAATTCTTCTATAAATTTCCTAATCACTTTTTCATAAAATCTTCATAGAAATTTAAATTCGATTATAAAAAAAAAGTGTCATATAATTCACAAACCGGGTGCTTGTAGAAATACACGAGCACACACACAGCTTGAAAGAAATAAACGAGCTATTCCGAAGAAAAATACAAATGATATGCGTCATAAAATATTCTTTTCAAAGTCAGAAGCAAAATATTTAAATTATTTTATTTCAGAGACATAGACGGTAAATTTATTAGCATTGACAACAAATTGAATAAAAATCTATTTTCTAAAAAAACAATTAATGCTCTTAAGTTTTTATAAACATTTCAGGTCACGCTGCAAAAGGATTTTGCTTTATGCTGTCTATCAGTGTTATTGGTAACTTCAAGATTAATATCTCTTTTGCTGCCCATTTTGAAAAATTCTATTGTAAAGCCACTTTAGACTCTTAAACACACGCAAAGTGTAAACAAAGGAGTAGTAAAGTTGGAGAAAAAAATATCTCGTATAATAGTGTAGCTAAAGAACTGGAAATTTCTGGTTCCTCGTGAACGAATAAAGAACAAATATTTTGTTTGCGTTAATATTTTTCTGCTCATTTTAAATATAATGTAACAAAATGGGCAAATAAGGTTCTTAGAGCCGCTTTCGGCTCGTTCTTGAGGTGAATGTTACTTCCAATGAAAATTTAGATCCGTTTTATTTTTATTGTTTTAGAACATTTTTCATTGAATCTTGTAAATTTGACTCCGGAACTATTATTTTGCTACACACATTTCACGATGTGTTTATTTTTTTTTTATGTCTATAGATATTTTGCTATTTTTATTTTGATTATGAGAAAATACACTCTCATTTGAGCCATCAGTAGACATGTGCCCAACATACCCTGACGTACGTAAAATATTTTCTTGCAATTTTTAGAGTAGTTGTGTATTTCAGTGTGTATATAATTACAGGTGCATTTCTTTATATTATATGAATAATTAGAATGTGACACTCATTGATCTTAGACGTGCCCATCCTTGTAATATAGCATGATTACCAACCAAACATAAAGTAGAAAACAAGTGTCTATTTTGTGGTTAATTTCATATTTAAAGGCTATTTGGACTTCTCTCTTTTCTCATTTAATTTTAATCTCGTGACAAGATAATTCTCTTGTTACAAGGCAGAAATTACTATCCATTTTGGAATTCAGATAACAACTTGGAAAAAGTTAATATATCTGCATATCATCAAACGAGGCTAAAACAATACAAATATCTTGAGATGTGCTGCATTTTTCCATTTATGGAAGATCAATATATAGTGTTGCATGTCTTACAAACGAATCATTGAGGGGTTGTTTAATAAATAATTTCTGTTTCGCTGAAAACATCAACAGAGCTGGGTAATCGGAAAGGGTTATAAACCTAAACAATACAGGTTTTATGCACAAGATGATGTTATATGGCAAATTTGAAAACTGGAAGTTTATGGTGGTACTATTGTTTCGTAAATTTTTTGACCTCTCATATCTCCTAGAGTCTCCTGGCTTCTTTTTAGAGGCATGTGAGAGTAAAATATAAAGAAAATTTATAAAAATAAATGTTACCCTATCGGATGACACGGATCGATATACGTCGTTAACGTCAATTATTTGAGAAAAGTTTTCCTGAAAAGAGGCAATAGAGAAACGAGAGCGCTTTGATTTGGAACATCATTTTTAGCATTGATTTGTGAACAGATCCTGGGTTTTTTTTTTCTTCGTTAATAGCACAAAACTTTCTAGTAATGATCTCAAGCATGCGTTTATTTTTGCACTTTAGTTTTGAATTTCTGGTCAGAAAGTCATCCTGTCAAAATATAACTTAATTTCGTTGCTCAAGATTGATTAAGGCAATAAACTAGCTGGCAGAAAGGGTCTATTATGTTTTAGTAAACCCAAAAATGTCGTACCTGACCACTTTTCAAAACTTTGTCTTCTTTTTTCGTACATTTTTTTAAGTCTGCTTTCACCAGTAAGGAACTTAATTTTCAAAAATACGTAATAATAAATTTCTCCTGGATTTTTTTATTGGATTGAAATAAATTATATGTAATGTATGTCTCATGCCTGCTTTCACCACTTATGAACTCAATTTTCAAAAATATGTCGCAATAAATTTTCTCCAATTTTTTTGTTGGATAGATGTGAAACAAATAAAAATTAAGTATTTTATTTACTTATTGATTTATATATTATCTTATACCATACGTAAACTGGAATCAAGATATGACTGAAAATAAATAAGATTATTCAGAATTTTAAGACAGCTGTGAGGCAGCCATTTTTTGAGCCACCTAAGGGGCTATTGTTTTAGGTGGATCACTTTTGGCGTACCAGATCACTTTTCAATTTTTTATCGTTTGCTTCAGTTTTAATTACATTTAACTTAAATATATTCAGTTTAATAATTTATCTTTTGCTTTAATTTCAATTACATGTAGCTGATATAATATACAATTTGATAATTTATCGTTTCCTTTAATTTCAATATCGGAAATGTTTACTATTGTCCATTTTTCGATATTTCATCGTTTACTTTAATTCTTATATTTAATTGAGTAATTTAATAATAATTATTAAAAAAAAAAAGCGTACCTTGGATGGATAAATCTGTTCTTTGCAAAACTATGTATAGAACTTTTATTTTTATTTTATTATACGTATGTTAAACGAAATGTAAATGACTTTTATATTTTGAATAAAAGCTATCTGAAGCCTTAAAGTATCACCTGTTCGATAGAATAATTCAGTCAATTTTCTTGCGTATTAAAAATCATTCACGACCGCATAGAATTTATTACTTATTTGAAAAGTTACTGGTTTCCTGTTATTACGATGTTATTATTGGTCATATCTTTGAACTTTCGTTGCACCAAATGCGATCTTCCTTGGATGATTTATAATTGAGTAAACAACGAAACTTTCATTTTTTAATTTTTATTTATTTCAATTTACCAACCGAGTTATGTTACATAACTTTCAACTACAACTGATACTTTATATAAATCTAAATTATATTATTCTGATGCTGTCAACCTTTTAGATTTATTTAGATATTTTATGTATGTGTGGTGGTATTTTTGTAATGTGAGTAGAATATACGTATGAACTTTATTGTTTAATTAATATCAATATGTTAAATATATTGCATCTAAAGAAATTAAATATAAGTAAATTTCAAAAAACTCGCCCTTATTTTTCTGTGTGGCTGTTTTCTGTTCGCCCTTATTCAATACCGTGTGGCTTCGTTTAGGATTTATAATAAGTTTTTAGACGACAAATCACTAAACAAAATAGTGTTAAACGAGATAATTTAACTAGTAGAAAATCGGAAAAAAGGAAAACGCGATCAAAAATAAACGCGTTTTACTTTATTTTTGTATTAATTTGACTGATATATGTTATATAACACATAAACATACTCGCAGAAATATAATGTTCATTTTTGTAATGAAAGTCTAAGCTTTTCTAACCTTAAAATAAGAATTTTTGAGCTTTTTCGCATGCAAGAAATTTTAATTGATTAATTAATTGCAACTGCCCGCATGACCCAAAAGAGTAAAGCTACCAGTGCTTCCGCCTAACTTGATTTACAAATTAAACACATGCAAATCGATATACGTATGTGGCATATTATGTACGTACATTACACTCTTATAAGTTCTGTGCATCTTACATAATAACATGTATGTGCTCAAAATTGTTACCAAATTTCTGTACATATATTCACGATTCACTTTTATCCTCTGTTTAGTCTTTTCAATATGGATCCATATGATGCATTCGATTATAATAAAACTGATACTGATACAAGGAAATATAAAAGGAGAAAATCAGTAAATCAAAACTAAAATTATCCGATAAATAAATTTTTAATTCAAATTATTTAAAAAATTAATTTAAATTAAAATATAATTTATTAATTATATTTCGATTAATTAATGATTATTCATTAATTAAAATAATTGAATCAGTATTAATCGAGGAAACGCTAAATGAGATTTTGTATAAATTGTAAGCAAATATCTCAAGAGAGTATTTTGGCCGAAAATATTCGTTGGCAGAAAGAATTTTAATGAGTTATATAAATAGACAGAAGATTTTCAATGCGGTGTCTTGAGGTGATGAGAAGAAGGAGTTGAGTTAAGCGGTTTATTTTGGCACCCAGAACTCACTAAGTTCTGTTTTTCTCTTCGCGGACGTGAATGTTATAGGATTCATACGATTTTTCATCGCAGTTATCAATTCTGTATTATTCATGTACGTGTTAAGACTTATACAACTTTAATGTTTAAGAACTCATCTCCAAATTGGAATTCTGTGGAATAAAAAGAGGCGAACATCGTTATAAATTTGCTTGTTTGTATCATACAATTTTGAAACCTTTTCCCGCTTCGCAAATGGTATATGATTAAAACTTTTACTTTTAAAATTACAATTTTTTATTTGAGTTTAAAATGTAGAGAACGAAATGTGGAACGTATTTTATGCGTGAAAAATTGATTAAGCAGAAGTTAGTCGTTTATTAGAATATCTCGCCTATTTCATACTCTTATTTCCCCACTTAAGAGGCTAATTGATTTCACGAATAAGTGTATAAGTGGAAACCGTATAATTGGATTGGACCATGAAGAATCGATAATATTATCAAAGATAACCGTTCCATATAATCAAAGATACATTTAGTTTTTATTAATGCAGTTTTGGGCAACTGGAGGGCTTTTTTTTTTTTAAAAAAAAAAAAAAAAAAACTTTCTATCACCAATATAAACACTCATTTTTTGATATAATTATCAATTATTCCTATAATTTAAAACTACTTAATCGAAATCCCTCTCGATAGATAACTTTCGATTCTAGATGAATATTGTACTGTTGTTACTATCGATATAGTAGATGGCGTTAAGAATCAATCCATAGTCTGTTACCCGTTTGTTTCCTTTTCTCAAGATTATAAATTCGTATTAAGGGATCTTCTCTTTAAGAGCATTGTTGAATGGAAATAACCTCAAACATTATCTGTCTCTTGCACTTTTCTAAATAATTTTATTCAACGTTCCCTTCATTGATACCGTTATTTATTTATCTTCGAATGTATTTTTATTCTAACTGCAAATGTTCACTATTCAATTTCAATTACCAATACGCGATGAGGAAATATGACATTGCAAAATCACCAAATTTGTGTTTTCATATAACGCGTCGTTATGAAAATCTGGGTTCAGATAGTTTCAGTCAACTTTTCTTAAACGGTGATTGACGACCCCAACTGGGATCGCGAAGCCAAATGTTGGAGCTCGCGAAAATTTTATTTAGACATACGAATTTAGAGAAAACTCAGTCGCGATATATTCATTAATTTAATTTATTACATTTTCTGTACAACGCAATTATAAAATTAGAATACTGACTAAATTGAACTGTAAAAATTATGTATGTATTTATGTATTGAAAAGAGGCATAATTATAGCGGTGTCATATTGTAATTTGAGCATTCTATATAACTGAAAAATTTTTACTGTAAAGATTATTATACATCACTTAAGAATGCTATATAAACATAGTTTTGCTGATACTTTATATCGAATTTTGATTTCAAAAAGTCATTTTGGATTCAAAAACCGTTTTTGATTAACATCAACGATATTAATCAAATGACATATAAACCCTTAAAAGGAATTTCTTGAACTACAGAGTGACTTAAGGGGACTTAGTACCTTTGCACCTTCAAAAATTCGATATTTCAAATTTATTTTCAAAATACTGCGTGAAATGTTTGGAGCATTTTAAAGTAAACCGCGTCAAAATCCGACAATTATTACTCCCTGTACAGTATAAAAAGTAATTGTTAAAAGCTACTATTTCCATTAAATACAATGTAAACAAACCTCTTTTTCTCAGTTTCTTATTTTCACACTTTACCACAGGATTAAAATAATGTTTTGCATGTAGAGTTTTAAAATTTTACATGGGTGTTGTACTTGTAGATCTTTATTCTGTGAACTTAATTTTTGTTAATGGGATGATCAGATTTTAATTTATAGTGAGATAGATAAAAAAAAAAGTTACTAGTTCCAAATTTTATGACATATTTAAATTTTTGTTTTTATTAAATGTGAGGTTCATTTAAAATTTTAAAATTGCAGAATAAAGGTATTATTTAGCTTTAATTTGATATAATAATAATGGTTCAACTGTACGTCTTTCAAATGTTATCTTGTGGGTAACAGAAGGTAAGCTAATTTATGTTTAAAATTTTTGTTCGCATATTTCATGTTGCTTAAGAAAATATGTTGATTTAATAGCAAAAAATGATCAAATTCTTTAAATTATACATTCTATTACACAAACTGGCAAAGTTTTTTTTTTAAAAAAAAATGAGCAAAAATCGTTGATTTACGATGAATCGAAAAAAGTGTATCAAAATGTTCTACTTTTGATTTCGAAAGGTACTAAGTCCCTTTAAACTTACAAGTTGAATTTTCACAAAAATCTTCAATTGGATCCTAGATTGGAGCTAGAGCTGAATTTCCCACAATTTCTGAAATATCGTTATTAAAGAAGGCAATTTTTTTAATAAAAGGAAAACTAGCATAATTTATTCTGTTTTGTAATCTTTAAAAGATTTTGTAAAAAAAAAAAAAGTAATGGAAGAAATAAGTGGAATTTCAATTGATAAGAAGTCAATAGTTGGAACTTTGAAATAAATTTCAGTAGATTTATTACACTAATAATTGAGTAACTTTGAAAAAAAAAGAATTGCTTATTTTTCTGTGCTTACAAAATTTAACAATTTTTATAATTTATTCAGTTTCTAAAGTATTAATTAACAAAAGCGATTGATAGAGATGAAAATATCTCATGTGTTTTTTTTATTCCTAAAAGATTGAAGATTATGAAATATTATAAATTTTGAAAGTAAAAAAGGTTATGAAATTCATAAAAGTATTATTTTATTTTGTGTTTCCGTTTTATATTCGTTACGAAATTATTAAGATTGATCGAGTAAATTAAGATTATTATTAAGATTCATTTCAACATAAGAAAAATTTTCGATGAAATTAAAAATGCTCTTATAAAAAATTTCCAAAACTCTAGTTATACGGACGGGAGATTTTATCATATATTTATGTTTATTTTACTCTATGAAAGAACAAAAGTTATGCGTATAATGAAATGAATATTAAGTTTTAATTTTATGCATAAAAGGAGATATGTGCTTTTGTCTTATCAGAAATTGGAGACTTTTCCCGTTTAATGAAGAATTGGAGAAAGAGTGCTAAAATAAATGACAATTTTACTTTTTACTATAAAACTCCTTACAATCTGAAATTTAACCTTCAAACTCTTCGCAAATTAATTTTATTAAGAAAGAAAATCAATAATTATAACCATTTTATAGAAAAAGACAACAACATATAATTAATGAGAGAAAATGTCTATTCATTATGTGCAGTATTAAGTTTAATGTTTGAAATCTATACATCCAAATTTTGCTTCTCATCTCATTTTTATATAAATGAGAAATGTGAATATTTAATTCTTAAAAATTATTATATTGATGTGCGTTTTTCTTACATTTTTGGCTGTAAAATTGAAATTAAGAAATCAAATTTAAGCTTTATAATTTTATGTGAATATCGTGAAGGCTGCGATTTAAGGATAAGAGAGAGTATATTGATTAATCTCAGAGGAATGATCTCAGTTTTAAAATTTCTAGTCCAATACATTAAAAGATGGAAATGAAAAAAAAAGGTGATTTGTACTCTCACTTGGTATAGATATAATGGTTTTTAAGTGATGAGGCATAATTAATGCTTTTTTTTTTCTTTTTCGCATTATTTCCAATAAAAAAAATTGTATTTTTTAAAACACTATTAAAGATATGAGAACATAATAATGTGAACGAATCGAAAAGAAAAAAAAAAAAGAAAGAAATAAGAAAGCGAAATTAAAAGAAAGTTTTTCCTTGTACTAATGAACGATAAAAATTCATATATATATATATATATAGATAAAAATTTAGCATTTGTGATTGATAAATCAAATTTTATAATTTTTCTTAAATAGTTAATTATACACTGAATGAGCATTTTATAAATAGTGAAAAAATATTTTACACTAAATAAACCTTTACCAGATATTCATATTTTAATTCGTATTGTTGTCTCGTTTCAAAAAGAAAAATTATTCTATATGAAACGACATAAGTAATAATTATTCTATATGAAACGACATAAGTAATAATTATTCTATATGAAACGAGATAAGTAATAATTATCCTATATGAAACGAGATAAGTAATAATTATTCTATATGAAACGAGATAAGTAATAATTATCCTATATGAAACGAGATAAGTAATAATTATTCTATATTAATTAACCAGTAATAATTATTCTATATTAATTATTATTGGATAGTTTTCAATAACTCGTTACGAATATGGCTATTTATAAGTCAGTTAATATTTTAGAATGATTTTAGTGCCCGCGGTAGCCTTGTGGTCATATTCGCGGATGCGCGACCGGCGTTAATTTCGTGGTGTTGTGGGTTTTCGAGCCCTGATGTCATCGCAAAGACCCACCGCTTAGCGGGACTGAGGCCCATTAAATCTCAAGTTCTCACATTGGCGTGGTGTGGAATTTCGAGGGGGAGGTGCAAGTTCAGATGTCATTCTCATCACTTGACTTTGGTTCAGAATTATGGGATTCGACGCCAACAGCTCTCGTGTTGCTTCTCAGCGCGACGGTAAAAAGCTATCACAATTGAAATAATTTTAATATAATTATTTTATTTATTATCCTCATTTATATTTTGGTAAATGCATCTTGATAATTAACTGATGAATCGTAACGCCTGAAATTTGAAACAGAAACGCATTTGTTTTTTTAAAATTCTTTTCTCTGTGATCAAGCATGAATACATTTCATTTCAAAAATTTCTGTCAGCTGGTCAAAAATTCAGCAGAATCCACATTTTCCAGAATTTCATTCTCTCATGGCTCTCTGACTGCAATCTATACACTTACCGGATTGGGAGTCTGGTGTAAAGAAAAGTCATAAGCGAATGGTACCGACACTTAAACTTTTTAGAAGTTTTATTTCACTCCTAAAAATATCATGAAAAGGAACGAATACATTATTTTTTTAACAAAATAATTCCATATGTTATATCATACAAGAAGCTCTATATGAGGTTCCTTAAAAGAACTATAATTATTTTCTTTTTTTTTTAAATACGTAACATAAATCGAATGGTATCTTTTATAACATGAAATGGCGTTTAAAAAAATGGTAACTACCAGAAACTGTATATTGCGTTTCTCAGTAGCACATTTCAGTAATGGCGACTTTTATTCTTTTTATACAGGTTTTTTTTTTGGCAGTCTTTATGAAATATTCATACGTATCATTATCGAAGATGAAAAAAAAATCAATACATGTGTAAGCAAAAAGTAGGATATAAGCGATATGCATTAACAAATAAGACGGGTTTATTTGTATGAAAGACACGACTTCCATAAAGACGGGTGAAATTTGCTTATTCTGCAAAGGAAAAAAAAAATCTTCCAACTTAAGATCAGGACTATGTGTTTCAGAAGGATTATTTTCACATTTTTACACTCAATCATTTTTTTAAAGAAAGTTTTCATTTTCGGAATTATTATCACCTAAATTAATTATGATACAATGCAGGGCGTATATATATATAGAAGAAATTTAAGAAATTTCAGTCATGTAAAAGATAAACTTTCTTAATGTATAAAATGGAAAAAAGATGGAAATATCCAAATTATATGCTTTATATATGTTTCTTTTTCAGTTTTAAAATTGTTTGTAATATGGTTCTTTGATATATATAAATACTCTGAGATATGCCCTTTGTTGACTATCTTTTTAGGTAAGAAATATTTACAAATTACAAATTTCTATATTTTAGTTTACTTACACGTATTAGATAAGTAGAGTATAAAAATATTCTTAGCTTTACAATGCGTCAAATAATTATAAAACCTCATAAGTTTTTAATTTATTTACACTTTTATCTAAAATTATCTATCCAAAATTTATGATATTGCACTAAATACTCAATCGATGTAAATGATTTTTGCAGTGAATGTGTGAAAGACAAGCCTAATTAATTACATTATCCATTCAGAAATTCTCTGAATCTCCAAATCAACTGTGGATCAAGCATTTTGTGGAAAGTGAATATCTGAGTGAAAATTTCTGAAATGCAGCATTTTTATTTCAATGTGTAAAGATTCAAAACGGTTTGTTATAAAGTTTCATTTAAAATATTCTGCAAAATGGCGAATTGCAAGCAATCATACTCTTAAAAAAGCGAGATGTGTGAATGTTTCAAAACGGTCTCTACACTATTGATATAATTTCAGAGCTTGGTAGCTGTTGTAAATCTGGAACTAAAAGGCGGCTTGACGAGATCGTTAACGTATATAAACTTCTTCCCAAGATCGTATATGGCAATAATTGCATGTCGTAACTGGAAGCCTATTGCTGAGCAATTAAATTCAGAGCTTATAGCCTCCACTGGAATTGTTGTATCTCGGCTAACTGTATAATATAAAAGGCTTAATGAAAACAATATTTATGTGCCAGAAGAACGTGTGTATGTATTTCACTGTTTTCACAACAAAAGGGGAATCGTTTTAATTGTGCAAAGAACATCAAAAATGGAGTGAATACCAATGGACTCATGTTCTATTTATTGATGTGAGTCGAGATTAACTTAACATCTGACTTTAAAGGTTTTTATACTTGGAGAGAGTCAGGAATGCAAAATATTCCTTCGAATAACTTGGAATGTGATCGTTTCGGTAGGACAGGTGGGATGGTATGGTGAGGAATAATATTTGTCGGACGGAAGTCCCCTTTGTCTAGCTAGAGGATCGATGACCGAACAGAGATATCGGGATCAGGAGGTTTGAGATCTTTATGTAAGATTTTGTAGTGACTTCCTTCTACATCAGCGCCACTGATTAAAAGGCCTTACTCAACCAGCCCGAGGAGATATCTTTTCGGCCTGATTGGTAGGCCCGTCGCCTTCGGATCCCTTGGTCCAGGGTTCGAATCTACGCTGCCGTTTTCGCGACCGCCACAAGTGGTGACCCCGGACTAGAACACTAGATGGCAGCACGACTGCCTGTACCTACTGATTGCATATGCCCGACGATCGCCGTTAGTGGTGACTCAGGGCTTGAGCACTAGGTGGCAGCACGGCCTATACCTACTGTTTGCATATGTTCCGATGCAAAAACACTTGTCTCTGTGTTTCTAAGACAAGCGCAACTAGTGATATTCCGGTTCTGGCGCACGTTTCGGCGCCTTCTGACAAAAAGACCTTCTGAATAAATTGGCGCACGTTTATCTCCATTCCGTATCATCACGCTGCGATGATACTGGAGGGGGAGTGTGTAGCGACTTCCTTCTACATCAGCGCCACTGATTAAAAGGCCTTACTCAACCAGCCCGAGGAGATATCTTTTCGGCCTGATTGGTAGGCCCGTCGCCTTCGGATCCCTTGGTCCAGGGTTCGAATCTACGCTGCCGTTT
>BMAW01085613.1:220925-261217 GCA_019974015.1 Nephila pilipes | reverse complement strand
CCTCGTAGAGATATAAATACTTTGAAAACCGCATTGCTGGAGGAGTGGAACCGACCCCCCCCCCCCCAACAAAAAAAAAAAACCTGTGGTTAACAACATTGCTGTCAGCATTAAATTACACTGTAATAATATGTGTGCAAGTCAGGAACGATCATATACCACACTGAGTTCATAAGCCTTAAATATTTTTATGACTTGTTCTTTTTTTTTCTGAATATTCCTTGTCACATATTGCCATTTTTATTATTCCATGTTACAGTTTTATTTAAAATGCTTAGTTCTTAAATTTTATCCTACGATTCCTATATTTCAATATTATGCATCATTTACGAAGAATCGTGTGGTGACCGGAAATGACAGAATAGTCCCTTTGTAGCTCATGCATGTCGTAAGAGGCGAATAAAATGAGTACCCAGCGTCTGGGGGTACAGCCGGGCACCCTGCCCCTAGGAATTATATCAGGGGAGCTCAGGAACTTG
Source organism: Nephila pilipes (assembly GCA_019974015.1). Taxonomy (NCBI): domain Eukaryota; kingdom Metazoa; phylum Arthropoda; class Arachnida; order Araneae; family Nephilidae; genus Nephila; species Nephila pilipes. The sequence continues at coordinate 260,738 of BMAW01085613.1, read as the reverse complement.
CCTTCTTTAAGTAAGTGCGGGCATCATGACCCCGAGACCCTATAGTGGTCTTTTTCTTTCCCATGGGGGCTTACTGTCATTGGTAAACATTGGTGACTCATCCCCGAGTTACCCTAGCGGTCGTCCTCTATTTTCGACCCTCTTTCTTGTCAATCAATTTTTATCTTATTTTTCAATTTCTTCACGTCTAGACTACAGTTAAATCTTGTTTGGTGCAACATAGACATATCTGGCTCTTGCTCCAATAAACTTTACATTCTCTCACTCACTCACAACATTTACGAAAATTCGTAAAATTATAGTTCACAGTTTCTGAGAAATCCGTGGTTCTATGCATGTAAAGATAATTTTTAACATTAGGGTACTTTATTCTCCAAGATATAAAAAAATATATGTTCTCAAAAGTGAGTAATACATTTAGAACTGTCTAACCATTTATACATTTGGCTAAATAGAAAACTAGAAATGAAGGTCACACTCCCACTAGTTAACACCGATGCGTGGGGAAAAAATTGGATTTTTGGAGCACGATTTAACTTGACTTGTGCATTTAAGACGTAATTAAGCACACTATAAAGCATATTTGTAGTCTTTTACATGAAAATACGAAGTAACATTATTTAATTCTGGAATATCTTTTTTTCAAATATGATGTAAATACATTTTATCGCAATTTCATAGATTTCGTTTAAAAAAAAACATATCATTATGTTTGTTTAAATAATATTCGAAATTATTACTTACGGTGTATTTTTTTGCATTTTATCCAGATAACATCTTTTAACACTACAAATTTGAAATTCATCGTCAATAATTTTTAAATTCTGGATTTTCTTCTTTATGAATATGCTGTGAGTTGTATAAATGATTTCTTCTTGAATTTTTTTTACTATTTATAAAACCCTTCAAATTTGAGAGATTCTGTAACTTTGGTATGATAAGCTTACCCCACCTAAGTTTTTTGAATAAATCCAAATTTTCAAAATTAATTAAAACTTGAAGAAATTTTTTTTATCAAATGTCTGCATGATACAGATATTAACAACTTATTTATAAATATTTCTTATATATTTATTACCCCAATGGTACTTTATTTCATTCTATTCAAATGAAATATGTTCAATAGTTGCACCTGTGATTTTATTTCATTGGTACATTCACGTTAATTTCCAGACTTTTAATTATCACTCAATGTTAATTGGTCAAAGTAATTATCGCCTATTGTTATGTATAAAGACTGAAAATAAAATTCTGTGATTTTTCAAATACGAAAAATTCTCTTATGTTAATACTATGGTTTGACTTCATTAACGAGTAAAGGATAGTTATTATAATGTAGGGTTATTCGAAATTATTCATCCAATTTCAAAATTTCATATTTTCATAAATAAACGATACAGAAGGATAAGTAATATACTTCGGCGGCTGGTGGTTTTTCCGATGCATTGGGGGATGTAATTCTACCCCGTGGAGGGGGGAGTTGTTTTTTGGCCTTGGAGTGCCAGCGTTGTTTCGAACCCTGGTCGAGTGGATGGGAAGAAAAGTTGATTGCTCACTCTTTTGTCATGCCATAACCAACTGGACTAAAGAGGAAGCCCTATTTGGGCTAGTTAATTAGGCATTTTAACTTCTAGCGTTGTTGTAGAAGAGAGTCGCTGCATACTCCCCATCCAGTATCATCGTGATGAAACAAAGAGAAACATTGGTATTATTTACAGAAAGTTGCTTTTTTTCAGCCATTACTGCAATTGATATACATCCCCTCCCTATTAAATTGAGTTTTGCTTGGGACAGTTTCCATTTTTGAGTCATCGGCTATCTCGTGTTGAGTGGCGGGTCTCGTCGACACGTGCGCTAGAGCCGGAATATCACTATTCACGATTTAGGTGCGGTACAGAGGTGGGTGTTTTGCGTCGGGGGCATATGAAATCAGTAGTTCTAGGCTGTACTGCCATCCAGTGTTCAAGTCCTGAGTCACCATTTCTGCTCAAGGCAAAACTTCGGGGGATGTTATTTTACCCCATGTTCCGTGGAAGGGGGGAGAGTGAGTTGTTGACCTTGATGCGGCAGCGGTGTTTCGAACCATGGTTCAATGGGTCCGAAGGTAAGCTCAGCGATCGCTTTTTGCTGTGCCTTTACCAACTAGGCTGAAAAGACGTCTCATCTGGCTAGTTAAGTAAAGCGTTTAAACTTCTGGCGCTGTTGTAGAAGAGAGTCACTGAAATATTAATGCAAAGAGAAAATATAGAATTTTTTCTCTTAAAAGTATTCAATATAACTTCTCATATGGTTACACATATAATATCAATTCGATACCTAAATTCCTGCCGAACACGTCTGTAAAGCGTCAGTGGTAACTGATCGTACAGCAGTAGAAATCCGCTGTTTTAGTTCACATAAATTTGTGGATAATGTTGACGCATGTAGTTTTATCTTTTACAAATCCCGAAAGAAAGAAATCTCATGGGGCCATATCAGGTGACTTAGGTGGCGAGCTGATTAACATTAAGTCACCTAGTCCACTTCGAGGTAGCTCCGTGAAAGCTTCTAAAACAGCTTTCGTGAAATAGTTTCACGAAGAACACACGAGGGCTACTTGTTGTTCACAGTATAAAACTTCCACAGTTTTCTTTTGAATTCATGTATTATTTATCTTTCTGTGTCGTTTATTTTTGAAAATATGGAATTTTGAAATCGGATGAATCATTTTGAATATCCCTATGTATTAAATCATTCATTCGGTTCAATCTATGTTTCCGCATTGTTCTATATATATATATAATAACCATTCTTTTATCTTACACCGTTATTGATAAAAATATTTCTAAATTTAAAAAAAGAAAAATCTGATTTAAAGTTTCTGATTTATTCTTTGATTATGAGACGACAGAGATAAATTGAGCACAGTTTATTTCATTTTTCAATGTATTGTTTTTAAATTGTGACAACATCCAGTTACCTGTCTCGTTTGTCATTGTAAATGGTAAGATCTAAATTTTTACTTAAATTCAAGCATAGACTAAGTAAATAAACTGGTCAGTTCTATCTTGAAGAGATGTTTATTAACTCCTCTGATTAGAGGAGGGCTTTCAAACAGTATCATTTCCTTAACCGCGAGATCTAACAAGTTCTATAATCTACGAAAGAATACTTTTACCAAAATATGATGCGCGTACTTGACATAATTGTTCCGACAGCGTTGGTTCCTAATCACAACCTAATCTGTTATACATGTCAGAATATTTCCGCACACTGTATACAAACATTCTTCTTATTCTAAACATTAAGTTTAATTACCTTCATTTCAATTCCATGTCACTTATATACGACTTGATTTTATCTATTTATTTTAACTTCAAAGTATACTTAATTTGCATCTCGTTCCGTTTTATTATAATTAAGAAGAAGCTGGAAAATATAAAATCAGTAGCTGAAGAGTAAATTTCATGAATAGCCCATGTTGAAAAATGTTTACAGAAGAAGAAAAGAGAAATTGAGTAGAGTAATTTTTCCCCAAAAGCACAGTATTTAGATGATTACAAATCATAATATACTCTATTTAACCACAGCTAATAGTTGAGTTAATTAATCGAATTACATTTTGAAGCGTATTCCATGGAAATGTGTTTCTAAATTGCAATTTATTTAGTACAGACTTTTCAGATTTCAACAAACTATTCGAATTTCCATCAAAAAAAATGTGTTCATCTTCGGTATTACTCGTCGTTGTCTTGACGACATGGTAAACCGAAATATAACACGTGCCTGTACATTCGTGAACAGATTTCGTGGCTTTTGTATTAGCATAACTAGCGTCATTACGATGTGCCTTCCGTTATTCATCACACTTCAAAGAGCTGATCGTGATATAATATAACCTGGCATTATGGGAGGTGTATTGTTATAATCAGGAAGTCGTTACGAAACCAGGAAGACGGAAAAGGTCGTAAACGTACATTTTCTAATACAAAAAGATGGTGCCGACACAATAGTTAGAGACGTGGTGCTTTTCCCATTAAAAAAAAAAAAAACCCGCAAAAATTCGCTGTAAAATTACTAAGACGTTTTTAATTTTAAAAAATGATATTAGGTTACCCACAATATGTTCCATTTCCAGGATTATTTCTGGAAATGAAGCACGTAATATTATCTAAATATCGTAAATATTTATATTTGAGACGTGATTGCGGGTGATTGTTCATTAACGTCGCACTCAAATGCAACATGAGGGCTGTTGGCGTCGGACCTCATAATTTTGAACCTTGGTCAAGTGACGAGGACGACACTCGAGCTGGCACCTCTCTCTCCAAACTTCTACGCCACTTCATTGAGAAGACTTGGGACCTGGTGAGCCTTTAGTGGCATCAGGGTTCGATTCCATGACTTGACGAAACGCCGGCCGCGACCTTAACCAGTAGGCTACCACGGTCGATTACAGTGAAGAATAGTACAATTAGAAACTATAGTAGTGTATATGAAACTTTTATCTCTCACTTATATTCATTCAAGAATTGATTCGATTTTTCAGAATAATGAATTTGCAGACGATTGTTATTTGCTTTAAACTGTTCACATTTTAAGCATGGGAATATATTCACATTTTAATTATTTATTCACGCACATATATATTCACTGCAAATATATTCAATATATTCACACAAATATATTCACACATTATGTTCACATTTTAAGCATGTGCGCGACAGGTCATGGTTGCGCACTCGAGGCTGGCGTTTCTTCCGTCGAGTCATGAGTTCGAGCCCTGATGCAGTTGAAGACCACCGTACAGCGAGGCTGATGTACATAAAGTCTTTCGAGTAAGTCATCCCATTGACATGGTGAGGTGGCGCAGTTTGTTCTGGGAACCTGTAAATGGACGTTTATATGGAAAGTGAGGATTATAGCCGTTTCGATCTCCTAACCTTAATCTTATAAAGCAGGTAAGGACGCTCTTGCAAGAGCGATTGCATCTCGTCATCCCCCTCCGAAAACCATCCCGGAAATAATTGTATAAAAATTGTCTTGAGACCGGAGTGAGATCGACTTCCACAGGGAATCGTCAACTGCCTCCTATCCAGAGTGCCACCACGCTATGCGACTTATCTGGCTGTGAAAGAGAACCATACCCCATATTAGACTTGTTTTTAGTTCGATATCACAACGTGCATTTCGGACATTTTTACATTATGAGCTTTAATGAGGCAGCGATAGCCTGGTGGTCACTGTCGTGGACTTCTGACGGGCGTTGTTTTTTTCGAGTCTTGGGTCCGAGTTCTTTTTCCACTAATGACCCATTGAGTAGCGGGACTGAGGCATGTTAAGTCTAGTCGAGGCCTCGAGTCTCCCTATTGACATACTGTGGAAGTTAGGTGATAGAGATTCCAGTTCAGATGCCGTCCTGATCACTTACCCTAGGTTCAAAATTGCGAGGTTCGTCGCAAATAGCCGTTGTGTTACTTCTCAGCCAACCAATCAATTTGTTTTCAGAAATTTGGGGCGATAGTTGAAGGTGTTTAATTGGTTGAAGATGATATAGTAGAGTTCGCATTAACTCGCATGTCTTCATTACTTTTTAAAGGATGAATATAAGTAATAAATGGATGAAAAAATTATCCAAAAGTGAAATAACTCACAAAATGGATATTTTCATTCTCCAGCAGATGTTAAACATTCAAGTTACAGTTTAACTTCCGCTAACATTTAGTGACAGCAAGATGGTAGGAAGCTAAAACCGATCAATCACTTTAAAACAACCGTTATTGCGATTTTTAAGTATAATAGAATATATAATGTTTCTCATTAAAAAAAAAAATCCCGAAGATATTTGTCCAAAAATTAAATTATTTGTTTAAAAGTTTGAAGACATTTTACTGTCTCAATTATATACAAATTTTCAGCAGTATGTCATTAAAAAATTATACACAAATATAAAATTAATGTGATAAAAATTGTTCAAATAAGTTGTATTCGATAAAGAAGACAATTATTTTTTTTAAGATTTTGAAACATTAGATTTAGCTTTCAAATTCTACTTTTTTTTTTGAAAGCATATTGTACAATCTTAATAAAATTAATAAATGTTATGAAAAAATACTTGAAATTAGAAATAGGGGATAGGGGAAAACCTCGAATATTAATACTAATAAAAAAATCTATGCGCAATGATACACTTCCAAATTCATAAATTCTTTTCATCATGTATGAATTGTGTCATTTTTTTACATATGTGCCTCGCTGATAATTAGCATAATCAATTTTTTCCCTTTTTTTTTGCACCTTGAAATTGAAATGGAACTCTCACGCATTTCCCTTCAATTAACCTTTTGGGTTTTCATTATAACGTTATTTTGTTTAAGAATTCTCTCTTTTGAATGAGCCATGACTTATGTAGATTAGAATAGATATATTGAAGTACGAATTGATCAGTGTAAATTGGAATAAATATTGACATGTAGACTGATCAGGAAGAATTTATAAGCTGCGAAGAGTTCAAAATTAAGGTGTGTAGAGAAAAAGAGAGAGAGAGATTGGAAGTTTTGGACAGCTAGGTAGATAACGTGTGCTTATTCTGTAAAAATGAAGTAATTTTAGCACTCGATATTTAGTGTTAATGATCACATAGGAACTCATATTTAAGTATTGATTATATTTTTTTATTTAGTGTTTTTGTCTGACTTGGACCCACTTTTAAAATTGATCCGATAAACATAACTTTCCGAAACTTTTAGCTGAGAACTCGTGAAGGGTTCTGCACCACATTCGTTTTAATACTATTGATTTTTTTTTGTATTATTCTTAAATAAGAATAAAATTAAGTTAAAGATTTTACTGTCTGATTTATTTTGACTGATTACATGGGGATTGAACTTCTAAGTGAATTAATACTGATTAAATACTAGATAGTGAAGTCGAGGTGTCTCATAGTTTTTACACAATTATTTCACTGTTAAGTTATTGCTAATATAGTAAAATTTGACCTCTGTTTTTTTTCTAAAATCAAGTGAAATGAGTAGTTATAAAGAAACTTAAAGAAGTTAACTTATTATTTTCAAGTTTTTCTACGGTGTTTTAGCATTACATACAAGTAAGCGCACTTAATCTAATATTTGTCACTAAGAGAATTTTCTCAAAACTTGACTTTTAAAAAATGCATCTGTATTTGCTTGTAGTAAGAACGGAGACCCTAAAATTTGTACAATTCCTCTGCCAGAAATCAAATCAACCGTAAAAGTGGTACAAGCAAATAATATTTTGTCACTGTTGGCTTTCAGTTCTTAAGGCAAAACCGTAAAATTCCGTTCTAAATATATATTGACTCTTTTCGAAATTAAGTTGGGTCTTGTTTGTATTTTATACGTTATACACTATACGAGAAGAAAAGTTTATTTTGTCGTTTATGTAGTGAACGGCTGAGGATAGAATATTTTTACCTTAAAAAGAAGAAAAAGTTTTCAAAACAGGCTTTGTAATGTGATTTGAAAAATGTCTCTTGCTTTGAAAATTAAATAATAAAAAAAATTTGAATTAAATTTTTCATTTTGAAATAAAGTCTTTCACTTGTACTTCATATTTTAATTCATGTAGGTACTTATGTATGATGTTTAGTAAATTTAATACTTGGTGTCTTATTTTTAATTTTGTAGTATTCATTTTAAATTTCGGTCTTTGCTTCACTATTTAAAGAAAAGATTTAATTTTTTTTTAAATTTATATACTCACCAATAATTAAAGAATTAGTTAAATACTATTCTCTGTTTATAAACAGAAGTGTCCTTAACTAAGTAAAGATTTGATCCTGCATAAATGAAACTTTTTTTTTTCGAAATTTCGTTCTCCATTAGCAAAATTGTGGCTTTTTATAGAACAAATTGCTGTACCCTCCGTTATTCTTTCCTTGATTTTTGAAACCTGTTTTTTTTTCAGACCTAGAATTGGTGTAGATAAAAAGATGTATATAGTAGTTAAATCAACCTTCATTCTCTATCTAAACCATGTATATATGATTAAAAATAGCTGTTATATTAGTCATGGTGGGTTTTATTAACGTCGGCTAGAGGCAATACGAAGGCTATTGATGATGGACCTCATAATTTTGAATTTCGATCAAGCGACAAGGATGATACCTGTGCTAGCACCTCTTACTCCTAAATTCCACACCTTACCAACTGGAGGACTTTGAGCTTCGACAAATTTAACGTAATAACTCCCAGGCACATGGCATTTTTTATTTTATTTTATTTTTTTTTTGCTAATGGTCACAATTTGAGTGTGAAAAACGAAGACTTTTTTCTCTTTTTATTATATGTTCTCGAAAAAAAATATTAAATGATTTATTTTTAATGAAATGCATTAAAATAAAATAGTTTCCACAAATATTCCCATAGTGGAAATATTTTAAAATTTAAAACATCTTGAAAATGATGTAAATAGTTTCATTAATATTTCAAATCTCAAGAGTATTAAGTGTTTATTCGAGGGTAAAGTATTCGTGTAAGGAATGGGGCAACTTATATATTCTTATTTATTTATTTTTTTGTCATTTTATGAAAATTCTGTGAGCATGATGCCCTTCACTGCATAAAAAAATCATCGCCATAACTTTTTCCTGCCGATGAGACCGTCTTCGCCTTCCTTGGATCAGCAACCCATTGTATTTAAGATTGCTTGGTTCCATGTGTTGGAATCCAGGTTTTATCCACGGTGATAGGAAGATGAAAAATGACGACTATAATTCGACGCGGCAGCAATCAATATTAACCTATGAATCAGTGTCAAATATGTTTTTGTGTCGTAAATCAGATGGCAGCACACATTGGTCACACCATCTTGCTTTAGAAATGTCATCTTTCGTCAAAAATAAATACTTTTTGGAACACACTCGTAGATGAGGACAGCAAGGATCTCGAACTCAAATGCTACTGAGTGTCATTTAATGAAATATATCGTCACTTGATCGAGTTTGAAACTTAAGACATCTAGTACCAGTAATCCTCTTGTAGTACTCGTCTCACATTAATTCAAATCAATCTCGGTGTTAAGATGTCAGGGTTAAACGCGTCCAGCGAAGTAGAATAATTTACTTCAACAGACATAGGGGAGAAAGTGTAAGTTCAGACAGGAGCATGACACGAAATCCCATTAGCGCCAATCCTGTTTTAATAGGAGATTTCTATAAATAAACTATCTTATATTGTGTTTAACTCAGAATGATCCCGGGTATAAATCTTTCAGATTCACAATATATATTTTCTTTCAAAATGATGAATTGAACAATCAAGCACTTAATTATGTGAAATTCATAGAAATTGAGATATTAACGTTTTCCAACGAATTTCCTAAAATAACAGATGAGTTTCTAAGTAACTTTTATTATAAAATAATTTATTTTGGGAAGCAAATTAAAATAAAAAAAAATACAGTTATTTCCTCTAATTGTTTTTGTAGTTTCACGTATACTGATGCTGAACGGCACGTGGAAATAATGCGCTGTTTAAAAAAAATACACTCTATTACAAAAAAACAAAAAAAAAAAAAAAAAAAAAACGAACGCACCAAGAAGGAGTTATCCGATGGAGACAAAAATTGGCGGATTGGAAAATTATGTACAGAATAGAAAATAACTGGATGCAAGCTGCCACAAGACGTGGCATAGAGTTATAAAGATGTCTGTTGGTCTCCTGCAGTATTTCTCACCAAATATGTTCCAATTGTCGGGCTAGGTCGTCAACATTTCCTGGTAGATGCAGTCGGTTTCCCATCATATCCCAGACATGCTCGATTGGAGAGAGATCTGATTGGCCAAGGAAGTGTTTGACAAGCTGTAAGACAGTCCATAGCATTACGTGCCATATTTGGTCTGGCATTATCTTGCTGAAAAATAAGGCCAGAGTACTGCAAAAGGAACGGTAGCAAAACTGTTCTCAGAATGTCGTCGACGTACCGTTGTGCTGTAAGTGTGCCTCTAATGACGACCAAAGGGACCTGGCTATCAAGGGAAATGGCACCCCAGACCCTAGCACTAGGTCGACCGCTACCATCATGACGCTTTTAATCGCCGCATCACTTCGACCCATATGACGGGCGATTCTCCGATTTGCCCAACCTGCCTCTTTCAATACAATGATACAACATCTTTCAAACTCTGACAGTTGCTCGTAATGACCTCTAATCCTGAGGCGAGGAATTTTTTCAGTCGTTGAAACGTATCCTAAATTGCAGTACAACAGAAAATTTGACCATGAGATTGAGAATCCCTTCTTATATACACCTGCTGAGTGCGCAGTTCCGACGCTCTGTAGCTCCCGCTAATCATTCATTGGACACCAAATTTTAATCATTTGCATGTTCGGTCTAAATGTCTTTGCATACGGAATTTCATTACAATCGGTCTACTCCTTTTTGGTACGTCGTTTTTTTTTTTTTGTTTTCTGTTATAGAGTGTATTTGGAATGCCTTATTTTTTCCCCCTATGAAATGCATTCTTCTTATATAGTGTCTCCATTTCTGAATGAATTCTGTTAAAAAATATTTCGCACACCCATATATACTTGTATTTTAATTATTAAATTCGTCAGTGCCTCAAGTTGTAATATTTATAGTAAACGTGAGGTAGTGATTCTTGGATATTTTTTGAGCTGCAATATTCGCCATTGTTAAAATTGTAACTTTCAAACTAGTAAACAAAGTGTTTTATTTATATATCTATTATATTTTAGTTAATAGACAAAATTTAACTCATAAGATGATTTATTCTTAACTAAACGAGAGTGGTTAAACAAGTACCTGTTTTTGAAGTCAAATGGAGTTGTAAAAGCTAGGTGTATTTACATTATGCGCTGCCATTTGCTTAATGGATCCAATTCAAATCTATCACTTAATAATAGGTTGATTAATTGAATTTGGCAACCATGTACTGTTAAATCAAATTTTAATTCTTAAATTATCGTCGTCATTTTGCGTCGATTTGTTTTCATCAATGAGACATGGATTTATCATTATACATTTGAAACTAAATAACTATGAAAACACTTAGTTGCTTCCGATAACGCTGCTTCAATGAAGGCGAAGATGGTCTCATTTGCTGATAAGTTAGGGTGACGATTTTGGGGGATGCTAAGGGTATCCTACTCCTAGAATTCTAAGTAAAAGGTAAAACGATTAATGTATACAATATTATAAAGAATTGCCCCATTCCCCTTTCTCATTCTTCCCAGATATATATATATATATATATATATATATATATATATATATATATATATATATTGAACCGCCCTTGAATGAAGATAATTCAAGTAATTGTTGCAAATCTCTGGAAATGTTATCAAACTTATTTTGTTCTTTCTACTTTTATCCGAGTCGATGAATTGTGACGTATAATAATAAATTTACTGTAAGCTTATTGTATTTTTAAATCTAATATGTATTTTAATGAAAGTTCAATGAATAGTTTTTGTTAATTAAACTGCTTGGGAATATATATTCAACTCTTGCAGAGTTTTTTTTTTTACTGAAATAGCCCAAAACCATTATTAACTTTTAAGATTTATGCAATGTGTTGTGTCTGGAATTAATATGTAACTTCATGAGAGGTTTCAGCTAGGAACAATTTTTAAACATCTAATATAAATTTCTTATAATATCAAAACTAATTATGAATAAGGAGTTCAGTACAATATTTAATTGAGCATATAAACAAATTATCATACTTGTTTAACCAAGTAAATATAAATTGAAAAGGAAACCACAAACTCGTCCTGAAGAACTTTTCGTTTCTTTAAAATTTAACATGAAGGAAGAAGAAATAGTTTTGAAATATTTCATAATTTATTTATTTAGATATTGTATAGATATAATGTATTATATATATATATATATATATATATATATATGCATCAATCTATTTAAAACAGTAAAGTATATTTTCATAAATAAAATAAAATCTTTTATTCTACTTATTTTTACTTTTGTGAGCTTTAGAAATACAGCTTGTTAATATTTAAAATATTTTGGAATTTTTTTTAAATTCATATAATTCGATTATTTTTTTTCTGCTTGTTCAATTAAAAGTATTATATAATATTCTGAAAATAATAACAGACCTAAAATATTGAAGGAAACTACATTTAGTGCAAGTATGTTGAAGTGAACTGCAATATCTTCTATATTTAAATAAATTGCTTACTTAGTATTCTAAAAAAATGCTTTCGTACTCAAAAGAGCTGCACAATGCCCATCTAGTATTTAAATGCAACGCACAATTTTAATAAGTTAAAGCGAATAACAGATCTAGTATGATAAATTGAATTGCAAATCTAATATGCTAAACTGAATTCCAGATCTAGTATGCAAAATGGAACCGCAGACCTTGAGAGCTAAAATGAAGTTTGGAATTAAATGAGAGAATATAAATTTATTTAGTAGCTACATATAACAAAAATAAATTATCATCCTCTATTTTATATTGACCTTTATTAAATCTTTAAAATGTCTTTGTTAATACTTCAGATCTATAAAAAAAAAGGTATTTGACTGTTCAGGTACTTTAGTTTTCTGTTCGACAAATATGTATTTGAAAAATAATAAATGTTTGTAAAAAGGCCTCCATTTCAAGCTATTTTACCTTATAAGTTAAGCTCGATTCCTTATCAATAATAATATCTAATGATCAAGTAAGTGGTAATTATAATCTTGTAATAAAAATAAATGATAAATATTCTTCCCATTTTTTTTTATAACAGACTATTCCTCTCGTCGTTCTAAAACAGAAGTTAAAAATACTTTAATTTTATTTCAGTTAGAATTTAATCTTGTTTTTTTTTATTTTTAATATATATTAATCTATATTGGGGGGGGGTAGAAGAGTATAAATAATTTATCAAGAAATTACTATATTTTTCTACATCCATTGAACAGTAATATGTTGAATTACTTTTCTTGTAACAAAAAAATTTATTTAGTATGATTTTAATATGTTCTGTTGATTCTTCTTCTTTAATTGGAGCCGTTCATTTTCTAAAAATTGCTTGTATTCATCGGTTAAGAAATGGAGTGAATTACATCTTCTAGTTTTACGTAATATTCTTCATAGATACAGTCGAAAGTCGATTGGTTGCTTTTTATTAACATCGCACTAGAAGCAACACGAGGACTATTGATGAAGGGCGTCGTAATTTTGAACCCTAGACAAGTGATGAGGACGACAACTGAGCTGGCACCTCCTAATTTCCACACCACTCCTGACGGGAGGACTTGATACGGTCAAAAAGAAGTATAGGTTAATTCCGTTATCATGCATATTATTGAGTTGCTTCTCATTGTAGTCGACTCAGATTTAAATTTGTGTACGTTGAGTTTGAACTCATTTTAATCTTTGACATGAATCTATTTTAATTGCAACTTATATTTATTTCCTTACTTTTGTTTCGCTGATTACTCGCTTCTTCAAGAAGAAGCTAACTTAATTTATAATCTTCTGCTTGAAAGTATACAGTGCAGTTTTTATTTAAATAAAAAGGTCTCTATATATATTTAGCTTTTAATCTGTTTCGTGTAATTGGGATTTGAATCCTGGACCCTTAGTAGTTAACTTAAGAAACAGAGAAAAGACTCTTAAGGTATCCATTCACCTATAAAATGTCATTTTTGTCAAAATTTTAGATTTTCTAATTTTAATGTCAGTTTAAAATTTAAACTTTTTTCTTTCTAATAGTGTTGGAATTTTGCTTATACTTTATTTAGAACTTAAGTTACAGGGATTTAAATTTCACTCGGTAGCTAATTTTTAATTGCAATTGAAAGTTTGTTTTTGATTTTTCTGAAAATGAGTTTTCTCGACTTATTCAAATATGGCAACATACATATCAGAAAAAGTTTTCAAGCAAATTAATTTATATTTAGCACGTCTTCCTTGTATAATTTTTAAGATCTCCTACTACTTTCATGGTTGTAAAATTGATATTCTTTTAGAAAAAAAAGGTGTAAATAATGTATTGTTATAACTTTTTCTTGGTATTTCATTGTTATTTGACTCGAAACACAATAAAAATTGTAGTAATATGATTTTCAACCTGAAAGTAGTATCAGCCCCAAAAACTGTTATGATAAATAAGATAGAATTTTCAGAATAATGATATTTTTGTTTACTTTTGAGTTAAGAGCGCTATTTTGATAGCCAATTTATGTACTATTTTCACCATGTTTTCCTCTCCAATTTTTTTTTAATTAAAAGCAGATTATTAAATGTGCCTTTCATAGTTTTAAGTTACATTTTATCATTAAAAATATTTTGATAGCAAATATCAATGTATTTCAAAAAAAAATTTTCTGAAAGTGTACGGATACCTTAAATGATGTGACGTATTTTTCGATTGCTTAGGCTGATCTGAATCTCAACATTCATTTCAACACTTGCCTAGAAGTAAATACATAATTTTATTTACAAAAACTATGCAACCATCCTTCATTTTTTTAAATTCTAATGCCATCTTTCCTTCTAATTAAATAATCTATAAGTACCAGACTCCAATTGAAGGTACTTACGAGCAAGATAAAATACTTTCTTTATCACTGAAGAATAGAGAAGGTCGCTCTCTCTCGAATCCCATCCAACTCACCAATCCTAGATTATGATTTCAAAATGAAGTCTTAGCTAACAAAATGACTCGTACTGATTCCAACAATTCTCACCAATAGTAGTTTCGTATTTTAGTTCTTAGACTAAGAATCACTTCAGTCTAAAAGATTAATTATGATATTTCTATCCAATTTACCAATAACTGTCATCTTGCCGTTATCCTCTATCCACCTTCATTTTCCTTTCAATTCCATTTCCTTTATTTATCATTCTCTCTTATTTATCATTTTAATTCATTTCCCTTCTATCATCATCTGATCTACCTAATCACGAAAATCGCGAATTGTCAAACGTCACAAAACGATTACTTTTAAAATCCAAACAATAGTACCCCAATTTAAATTAACCTTCAGTGTTAATTATAAACTGTTAATTATTTCAGTTCAGTGTTAATTATAAACTGTTAATTATTTCAGTTCAGTGTTAATTATAAACTGTTAATTATTTCAGTGTTATTTATTTCTAAAAAAAAGCTCATTACTAAATTTTAGAAATTAGTGAGATATAGAAAGGTTGATGTATTAAATCGAAATTGTTTGATATTTATTCAGTCACATATGTTTTTGATAACATATGCTTAACTTATACATATTGATGCGAAACCGTCACAAACACGTTTCATATCCCAGCAGAAACACACGCCGTGGAAATACGTATATCTCTAAAATCAGCACCGTTCCGCCATAAAATTTTGCACCTGCAACTCAAGCCGTGCGGAGAGAAGGCGTTGTCGATTTATTGCGTTCGAAACCGTGAATTACTACTCACTGGATGAAACCGTGGCCGAAACAAGAGGAAAAACACCTGTGCCTTATTGAAAAGGAAAAGGAAATCATTCAACGAGACCAAAGAGAAGTGAAAAGCAGTGTAGTTTTCTGGAACGATATTTTTTTCGGATTTTGAACGATCCGTTTTAAGAATGCCTCTGTTTCAGACAATTGTCCTGGCTGAACAAAATATTTTACCAATAACTTTACTTCATGTGTATTCCACAACTCTTTTTGTATTAACATAACTAACTAACCAATAAGAAACTTTATTTACTTATTTTATATTATTGTCGCGGCAGCGAAACCCGAATTATCATGTTTATAAGTTTTATGGCCTTCGATGGTTGAACACTGTTTCCATCAAAAGATCATGGTCAGAAAAATTGGGGGGTTGCTGCATTTTAAAGGAAACTGAACCTCTTAAGTCCTCATATAGTATGAAGTTAGATAAGTGTGTGCTATAACTTTGATGTCGTTTTAACATTTGACCGTGGCTCAAAATAACGAGGCCTTATAATAACCTCGTGTATCTTTAGAGCAACATTAATTCAACCATTTACTTGTACTGTTTGTTCTCTTTAGTCTTGAGGGGTGCCGTGTTATTTATTAGACTAATTAAATTGAAACCTAAGGGTTTCGCAGATTATATACCCATCTCAGTATTTTTTTTTTCTACATTTTACCTTAGATAATTTTATTATTAAGTATTGTTGGGGAGAGATTTATTATATAAGTACTTTGGGGAAATATTCAAAACCCTTGAAGCTTAGGGAAAAATTAATCTTGTCCTGGTTTTGAATATTCTGTAATTTTTTTTTTTTGAAATTATTGTGTTATTTAATAATTAGAAGAAGATATGTGTGTGAAATTTATTAAAGTTAAAAAACTGAACTATTATAGGATTTTTGTGAATTCTTTAAAAAAAAGTCATGTACCATTTTATTAATGATAAACGACACCAAATGATTTAATTATACTAAAATAATCGCTATACTGTAAAAACTGTTACTTTAATGTACGGAGGATATTCAATAAATTTTATATTTCTATACATTTTAATTTTTTTTGTTTTTTTTTTTTTTGTTTTTTTGTTTTTGAGAAATTATCAGCAAAATTACACACAACAAGATGGACTAAATTTTCCGATTGTATAGAAATACATTATATTTCATCATTACATTATACACGTATATCTTCCAAATTTTTTATATCTCCATAAACAAATTAATAAACCGTGACCTATTGTCTTACTATTTTTATTGTATAAATGCAAAGTTTAAATATACAAGATAGAAGTTCTCATACTTGTTCCTTATTTTACATCTTGCTTATGAATTCAAGTTCTATTTACCTCTTTATATTGACTAGAATATAAAGATACTCCTAAATTAACTTGTCTTTGTATAGATTATTTCAAAGAAATACGTTACTAACCTTTCTTATATGTTGAAGGTTTCCTTTTTTATGTTTTATAATTATTATAATTCGTTTATTACAAAATTACGAGCTGTTGTGAAGTTGTTGTCACTTTACTTAATTTGTAATTGGAAGATAAATATTAGAATAATAAATAGAATAAATATTTGAATAATAATATTGATCGATTACTTAAATTATCATTACTTAAACTATCAAGTATAGTCTCTTCTATTGCGTGAAATAATAGTTGCGTCAAATAAGCAAAGCTTATTAAGTAATATAATTAAGCCTCCAGAGGCATTTCCACCGTAAAATTTTGTTTCAAATCTACTTTAAAACGTTTAAAAAAAATAAAGATGTGTGGTTAGTTATCTAAATACAAAAGTTATGCAATTCGAAAATTTATATTCAACAACTAAATTGTGAACAACCAACGCATACGCCTTATTATAACTCATTCGGTATAATAAAGAAATTTACTCCCATTCGCACTAGATGATTTCGTTGAAAATGAGAAAAAGAATAACAGAATCAGAACTGCGAAGCGTGCTTCAATCTGCGCCGCTATATCACAGAAATTTGTGTGGGCATATGAATCTTTAATTCAAACATATTTTGTGAATATCCGTGTAAAGAATGTTTTAGTGATTTCACTATATATAGTTCTTCAACAGATAATTTAACATTATGCTTGATTATCAAAAATTTTTACTAATAAAATAACATTTCCCTGGAACTTTACATAGTTTAATACAAAAATCATACATTAAATATTAAGTATCTCCCCCCTCTCTCTGTGTGTGTAATATATATGTAGGATTTTCCAGCTAATTATCAATTTATTAACTGCATTTTGAATGATATTGTAAAAGTAGTTCCTCAATTCCTCGATAGATGGCACCTCGAATCAGCGTCATCTGATGGCTCATGCAGCGCCCCCTATTCTTGAACAAAACTGAGAACAATGTTTCAACGCCCATCGCCAATGTGGTATAAATTTGGGCTGCTATCCATCTTTCTCTCTGATGAACTAGTTTTCTAAATCAAAACAACCTATACGTAATTTTATTGTAAATAGTCTCACTTGATCTCATCACGAATAAAAATAATTATTCAATTTCGAGCCTTGTCATTGTATTAGTAAATAAATCGTAGTCATCCAAAAATCCGGAAATGAAATACTCCCTCTAAACAACCAGCCCTTTGCGCAAACCAGTGGAGATTAGGGATGTTCAAATCCCCCTCTCTCTATATACATATGCACACAGTGTGTAATATGGTCAGAAATGAATTTGAAATTAAATAGACTTTTAAAAACAATTCAGGAGTCGCACACAATTTTTGCCTCCTAAAAAAATTATTATTGCTTTGGTGTGCTTGGCGTCAGATAGTTTTGACAGTGCTGCGAATTAGCATAATTTGTCCAGTTTTTTTTTATTTTATTTATTTATTTATATTTCCTTTTGTCATTTTCTGTATTCCACTGTTAAATATTTGCTCGAATTAATTTTTCTTAATGACAATAAATGTTGAATTTTTTACATTTATAAATCTTTATGTTTTATATTGTTCACCAAACTGCCTGTTTGATTTAGTTAAAAAAAATTAGCATTCTCTTTAAATTTGTTTTATTATACACATTCTTTTAGTTCTTTCATATCTTTTTACAAAAAGAAGTGTAATACCTTTCACTAAGTATGACTTAATTCTGAATTCTTTTTTAGGCGTTTTATCCAGAGTAATAATTCTTTTCTGCACGATCCTGTATTTCAAATGCGTGCCAACAGCGAACTTCCGTGCATTCTTTTTTTTTTCTTTTTTTTCCCCTGTTCCTTTATTCGACATGGAAAAGAATCAATTCATTGATCTCTTTGTGAAAACGATTCTCTTTCATGTTTATCCTCATTTGTGCGTGAAGATGATTTCATATCCTAGCATCACTTCCGATTCCCGACTAAAATTTTAATTATACTCGTGGCGTTATTTTTATAACCGACATAAAGTTTTAGCGTGCTGCTTTTGCAGCTGCTTATAGTCCTACAAGAAATCAGGTGACTGGAATGTAATTGTACAGGTTTCAAGGCCATATGTAAGTGACATTGTCCTTGATTTAAATAGTAAACGGGAATTAATAGCCTTGATTTTATTTTCTATTGTGCGGTTGATGTTTCACTTTTAATTATTAAAAAAAATTGTTTATGGGAATTAACGACTAATCAGAAGTTGATTTCAGAACATAGTTGTGCAACAGATCGCAAGTGTTCTAAAAGTTGAAAATTACAAAACGAATACGAGATTCTTTGTTCAAATGGAGTTAATATTAAACTTTTGTTTGAAATGGAAAAATAATTTGCTTATGTATCTTTGAATTATCATTTACAGTTTCTTTAAAAACTTTTTTGGTCCTAATGTTAAAGTGGTTGAGCACGAAAAATTTATCAAAAATAACGTTAATTTATTTCGCTTTTATTTATTTATTTTTGCGATTCAGTGTTTTATGATATTACAAATGAATCTTAGAAATAAGAAAAATGGACAACACATGGAGTGTTTTTGTACTTTTGTATGAAAATTATACTTAATGTTTTTCGATGAGTTGTTAAATAATACTAATTTGAATAAAATGAGACCAGTGCATTCGTATTTCTATTATTCAACATCAAATAGCAATAATTAATAACAAAAGCAATCTTCTTCTTCTTCTTTTTTTTTGATTTCCTTCTTAAATGTTTTTTTCATTTGTTAAGTGCATTTTTAAGACTCAGGTTGTAAAGCAATGTAGATGTTTTCGTGTCATATATTCAACACACTCTGCTAAGTAGATAAAAATAAAAATAGAAAAGAGAAAGAAAAGAAAAAACGTGTAAAAAAAGAAACTTGACTAATGTTCAGTTTCCACCTTTTCATCAGCTTATCTTCAGAAAGAGATTATATCAAAGACGTTTCTTTAAAAGTTTTGACTTTTTCTGCGCTTACTGATTTTTTTTTTTTTTTTTTTAACTCCTATTTTTTGAGAAAGAAAGACTTTCAAACTGTTTTTGACAAAATCTCTTGAGTAGCGGAGATCTGATGTCACAATACATTTGTAAGGTTATCTGAAATAGTCATTTGCTTATAGCATAATCCCTTTTTTCATTAACCTAGTTTTTAAAAAGAAATATTGTAAAAGAACCTACAAATTAACATTTGTATTAAAAGATTCTAAGTGTTAAGTTCTGAAAATGTAATTTTGAATTTCTTAATTTTTGTTGCCGAAACTCGCCTGGAAAATATTAGAGCTATTTGGAAAATTTCTTTCGAAAGATATGAATTTAATCCACCTGATAGGACAATGTTCTTCATAGCCACGTCCCCTTTCGTAAGTTATATACTATTGATGAACCCATTCTCAAAAGAATGAGCTGTTTTGCCACACATTAAATTTAATTTAAAGTAAATTGCTGGAATTTGTATTTTCGTTTACCCCTTGAAAGTTATGTGTTTCAATTAAAACTCAAATATTTTAAACTGTCTGCTCTCTTTGTTGAATGCCATTTTTTCATATTTTAAAATTTTTCATTGTGAGATAATTACGTAAAATTTTTTTCGAATGTTTTTCGTTATGATCGTGACAAAAAGAAGCATACAATTTAGTACTAATGCGTACAATGATTTTTAAAAATTTTCGAAATAAAAAAAAATTAATTTTTTTCTATTCGTTTTTTTTTTTCAAACGTCTTCTTTTCATTCATCTATATTATGATAATTAACAATAAATTAGTACAAGAAATTTCGCAAATTAATGCTCGTAGAATTATTTGTAAATTTCATAGTTGTACCTGTCTTTTCGGAGAGTAAAAACCATGAAAAAAAATTCAGCTCTCAGTTTTCTTGACACTAAATATTCGAAATCTTAAAATATTCTTTTGATTGTTTTTTTTAATTATTTGTGCATTAAAAGAGCTTATAAAAATATATGTAAGTAATGTTATTATTTTGTTACTCTGCACTAAAAATTAAAAAATTTCAAATATTACAAATGGTGATTACATACTTTAAAAATATTCGAAAATGACACAGCATCAATATTTCATTTGATGTGTCATTTTTCTGATTAATAAATATAAATGTTTTTGAAACTAAGTCTTACATTTTCTTCTTTTTATTATCATTATTTTAAGGGAATACGTGACATACAGATACACACATATACAAAAAATGACATTTTTATAAAAGATTGCTTTGATTGAAATAATACTATAAGCAATTTTATGAAACGTTAAAAACAAACATTATTAAAATTGGACATAATCTAGTGTCTTTAAATGAGTTAACAGACTTCGCTTTTTTTTTTATTTATTTATTCTTTTTGGGTAATTGGATTTGATTGCGTAACAAAAAATTATTAACGAATTTTTTTTATGGGTAATTTTAAAATACATCTTGCACAATTCAAGTTATACTTAAAACCCTACGCACACAAACACACACACACACACACACACACACATATATATATATATATATATAATCTTTTACTATGAAATTTTATAAATCACGCTTGGTTCTTTGATTATTTTAATTATTTTAATACTTAACTGAAAGATTTCACTATTGAAAACATATTTGTAGAAATGTTATTGAATGTAAGGGTGAAATTTGCTTTTTTATGCTCAAAATTGTACATTTGTTCTAAAAAGTACTAGAAACTATATGTATTCAAATATTCATACTCTGGCTTTTAAATTTAAACTCAGGAGTACAATACCATTCCAAATCATTTCGCTTTATTATGATTTCGTCATTCTTTTTTTTAAAAAAAAGGAAGAAAAAATTCACTTTTGTAATTTTTTTTTAAAAAAAATAGAGGAAAAGGAGAATGCTTTCAATTCTTCTCACCCCGTTAAGTTTTCCAAAATATTTTCTCTTTGCAAATGATTACTGAAATGACTAACTCATCATGTATTAATCAAATTGTTATTTTATGTGATTTCAAAATTCCTTTTTTGACTGTATGAATTTTACTCGTACGCTGCTCAATGTGTGACTTTAGAATCTACTCGTATTCTCTACTAAATTCTACTTCTCAAACATATCCGTAGAGTTATAAAAATATGAAATACATTGTGAATAATAGGACTTTATGTCTGACAATAGCAAACTCGGGAAGAAATATAAACCTGCACCGTTTGAGGTAGATTTAATTCTATTGTTCAAATAATGGAGTTGAAAAATTGCTAGCGCATTTAACACTGTTCTTCAAAATTCAAGTTTCAACTGAAGGAAGTTTTCGATATACGAGGTACTTGTATAGACACATAGTTTCTTCTATTAAATAAGTATAATAGTATATGCCGAGTTATATTAAAATAATATCACCTTATGAGGTGGTTTACACTGAAGAGGTTCTGTTGTATTTAAACTTTTATATCAGCATATTTTTAACTTTTATGTAGTAATATTGCAACATGTGTCATTCTCGATTTTTCCTTAACAACCGGAGTTTCTTTCATTTTTTATATTTAAGTTTCCAATCCTCTCCCAACTATCTGAATCGTGATTATGCAAATTAAGTAACCTTTGGGAGTGGTGTGAATAGATGTAATCAAATAGTTTAAATGCAACAGAGAATTCAATTTAATAATAAGAATATGCTTCTGAGAAAGGTGTTAGTTTGATGTTAGCGAAAGTATTTTGGTAGTCGATTAGGAGCAATGGAAGGAGGTAATCGCGTCGTATTCCGGTAAGCATACTCTTTGTTAGATTATAGAAATTGTTAGTACATGCGAATAGGGATTCAACTACGGAGAGAATCCTCCTTATTTGAGAATTTTTCAAATATATTATGGATATAATTGATTATTTTAATTAATTTATCTGCTCAAGCTTAAGTTGAAAATTAGATTTTGTAATTAGAATAAACTTTAAGATGAGACAAGATGGATAATAGGGTTCAATCACTGTAATATATTTTGAAATTCATATTTTTGAAGTTATTTGAATGCGACTTTTTTATGTATTAGTTTTTGTCTTTGTGCTGCTAATTTATTTTTAGCAATATGTAATTAACTCACTGTGACTTTCCATTTCAAAATATTGCTTACATCTATCTTACTATGTAATGTATTGCCACAGTAATTGAATAAATGAAAGCTTTTTGATGATCTCGTCTTTCATTTTTTATTTTTAAATTTAGAATGATCCAATTATTTTTGGACAATGCCTTCTTTAAATTTCATCTCATTAAGATGTTCTGTCAATTTTTTCCCCTGTATGAGACATTTTTAAATCATCTAAAAGAAAAGGGTAAAAAATCTGAAATTACTTATGAAGGAAATTTTCTTTGTGTAATAAATTTTCTTCCTATAATTTCATTTAACCGTGAATAAAAATATTTATTTCAAGATTTCAAACTTTCTAATTAAAATCCATCTGTTACTGAAATGTAGTATTTTTAAAATATTATTTGATCAAATGCAGTTCGTTTCATATAGTATTATAATGAATGTTATACTTCTTCTGCATAATAAATTTTCGTGCTTTTTTAAGTGTTGGAAATTTTTCCGGGCAGCTGAATGCGTCTTTTTCCTTTTCCAGAAAAAAAATATATGAGTATATAATTTTATTCTATTGCGTAAGTAACTTTGTGTAATTACACCTATAACTTAAAAGATTACCTACACCTACACCTTAAAATGAAAAGATTCAAATACTGCTCAATGATAAAATTGCAGATAAACTTCTACATTAAAAAAAATTGAAGATCGTGATTTCATAATTGCAGTCAGAAGCATAAATTATTATTTTCATTGCATAGCATCAATCGACATTCTTGATATGATGTTCGCTGTTATTTTGAGTTTTATATTTTGTAAGTGTTTTTACCTATTCTATCGATTCCATTTTTTTGGTGAAACCACCAAAATTTTTCGGAGTTGTTTGAAGCATCTATGCAAGAAATGAAGTGAACAACGTTTTTAAGTTTAGTTTACAACGGCTTTCTTGGTGGTTATAAGAACAAGTGATTGATTTTGTGAATTGTATTACTTTCTAGAGACGCATACACTCCACACACACACACAAGTACTATAGAAGTTTCATGCGGATGTACTTGCCGCACTTAGATTTAAATTTTAGCCTTTGAAAAATAAAAGTTGTGTTGTGAGGGTGGTTCATAAAGTGCCGGTGTTAGAGATGAAAAATAAAAATTTAGTAACTCTCTGTAGCATTGTCAAGTAGTCGTATTTCCTTTTTCTAACTGATATTCGAGTATGAAGCCCTTTGCATTCCAAGAAATTGTCACCTCAACATTTTTCATCTTCGTTAAAGAAGATTCACTGGAAGCAATCCATTGTCTTAATTGTTCCATCGGGTGTGCAATGAGGAATCCAGATCTCATCGACGGAGACAACTCGAAGCAAAATGACTACGATAATTCGACGCGGTAGCAATTGCGATTGTTTATTAGCGTCGCACTGAAAAGTGACGCGAGGGCTATTGGCGACGGATCTCGAAATTTTGAGCCTCGATCAAGAGACGAAGACGACATCTGAGCTGGAACCTTTCTCTCCAAACTTCCACACCACGTCAACAGGAGACTTGGGTCCTCGATTAGATTTCAGACTAGACCTTTACTAGAGACGTTCATCAGCTCTGCTACACGGTGAGTCTTTTTGTGACTTTAGAGCTCGAGACCACGACTGGACGAAAGTAAAGCGAGTACACTACCTGGCTGCCGCGTCAAGCGACCGCGGTAGCAATCAAATATTTATTCGCCAGCAAATGGCTGCCAAATCAAAACTAACCTATAAATCAGTGTCATATTTGTTGTGACACCACGAACAGATAGTAACACCGACTTGACTTTTTAAAGCCTTCTATCTTTAAAAACAGTTACTTTTTGAACAACCCTCGTGTAATTCTTATTTTCACCTTGATCACTAGAATTTCCTTTGAGTCTTGAATTATAAAAATCTTAGGAAATAATATCAGAAGGACAGCGTACATAAAATTTATCCCAGTGAGTTTTTCATAAAATCATCTCTTCCTATTCTACATTTTTTTAAAAAGTTTTCTAGAAAACATGATGTGTAGAAACTATTTTGTAAACAAGAATTATTTATAATTTAGGGAGTTTTGCATCGAAGAATAAATTTAAAAAAAAACATTGCTAGTTTTCCTTCGTTACAGACAAAAATTTATTTTTTTCTTTAAAAATAAAACCATTTACAAGTCCCATTATTAAAAATATAGTTTGGCCAAATTTTAGTTGCATGCTCTCTTCCCAATTGTTTGTCGGTTGACCATACGCGTTGCCAAACGGAGAATAAATATTTTTTTTTTTTTCCTATTTCGGAACAATCGATTTTCATAGTCTCGGAACCTGTCTCATGCTGCTAGAAAGCTGTCCAAATAATGATTTTGAATTGCGTGCTGAATTTTCTGTCTGAGACTGACAGGAATGTGTTTTAGTATCATTTATTACCCTCACTTTCTCGTTCTGATGTGCTTCCAGCTTTCCTCGAAATTAGAATTCTGACCTTCGAATTGCCATCAGACTTTCTGATGAAACAGTAAATTTCTTAGGTGTTTTTTTTTCTCTCTTATACGTGTAAGGTTTCCGATCTAACTGTTTGATTTTCCGAATATTTGAGTGCTTTTCGTTCAAGTTAAATCCTATACTTATTCGAAAATAAAAAAATAAATCTCAATATATTTACACTTTCAAATTACATGCATTTTAATGTGTTTTTATACGAAAAAATATATGCACAGAATTTTTCACCCTAGATTAGATATATATTCTATTATCATTTATGTTATATATGTTGTTCACATAAAATTAATATCAAATTTAAAAAAAAAATCATATCACATTTTAGTGAGCTTGTAGTCAATATGTATAACTTATTGATGTTCGATTTATAAAAGGTCAAACCCTTGTTAGCAAAGTATAAGTATTAAGTATATAATTGATTTTTTTTTTATTTTTTAAAAATTTGTGAATTATTACGTGTTTTCACATATATACATAATTTATAACAGGCGTTGATTGAATTGAATCAAATAGTACTATACAAAAAGAGTGTATGCGTGTGTGTCGTCAGGTTATGTTATTTATTATCAATAATTTTAATTTCTGCCAAAGTGCAATTCGTGTAAAATTGTTATTTAAATAAAAAAAAAATGTATTTTGCTACAGTAAATGAAAATGTTTTCTAATTAACAGTAACAAAAAGCTTCAAAATTTATTTCTAATATATTACAAACGTGTTTGGCATTACTGTGATTTTGAATTAATTATTTCCTCTTTTTCAAAATTTATTCTTAATATATTACAAGCATGTTTGATAATAATGTGATTTTGAAATAATTAACTATTTACTCTTTCATAATCTGTAGATATTGCTTTGAACTCAAATATCAGTTATGCATTCATCTAAAGAACTTTGAATATTTACTCATTAAATTTAATTGAAAGCTATTTTTTTTTCACCCAGATTTCTTCATTTCTGACGTATTCACAAAAAATATTGATAAAAATTCCGCAAAAATAACTTTTCATACTGTAAATTTTTATTAATATCGCTCTTGAAAGAAGTCATTCTTAACACGCGGTTAAGAAGTTTCAAAGAAACTTTGTGTTAAATGAGTAACATTTCTTACGCAGTGTCGTGGCGGCGAATATGGAGGCTGGCTGCATACTGAAATTTTAAAACAGGTACTTTTTATATTGAATTTTTTTCAGGAAAAAGATTGATATTTGAAATCTCGTACTCCACATAAATATGCTTTTCACCTTGAAAATAAATAATGTAACTAGAAATTAATTTTGATATATGAGTTGAAGTGGGTAGAACCTCTCCTTCCCATGCAAAATTTCTCGCTACGCCCTTGATTACACGCATTTCTGTGCGCTAAAAAGCTATTCCCTTAATATGAGATCGTAAATTCAGCAGAATTTATAACTCGCGTTGGGTGAATATCGTGTTAATCGAGGGATTACTATATTACTTTTACATTCAGGGATTAAGATTAAATTAAACATTAAATTTTTATGATCATATTCAGTGTTGGTTGTTAAGGCATAAATATTTGCTTACTGTGAAAGTGGCTCAAAAAATGACCGTGTTAGAAATGGAAATGGGTTAATTCACTGAAGTTCTGTCCAGGAATCTAATTTCTTTTTTCTGTGAGTATAACGTCCAAAGCATTCCAAAAATTTGTCGCCATAACTTTTCTTGCTGATGAGACCGTCTTTGCTTTCTTTGGAGGATTCTCCAGAAACACCCATTGTTTTGATTATTGCACGGTATCCGGTGTGTAGTGATGAAGTCTCATCGGCGGTGACAGTTCGATGCGACAGCAAGGAAATTTTGAATCGGCAGCAAATGGCAGCGAAATCAATACTAACCTTTGAATCATTGTCAAATGTATTATTATTTTTATTTACCCTGAGATTTTGAGATAAAAGTGAGTATCTTTCCAGAATTCCTAGAAGTCTCGTAACAGATTATGTTTTATTTAGAACCTAGACAGCGGCAAAGTTATTGTTTATCTTTTCAATACTTTTTGTTCAGCATTGGAATCTTTATAATAAAATTGTATTAAAGTATGTATTAAAAGAAAAAATCTGTACTAAAATACACTAAATTCTGCTTAAAGTTTGCGTCCTTTTACGAGGTAAAAATTCTACAATCGAATAATTTCTTGACTACGCAAAATAAAATAACTCAGTCCAAATCAGATGAGCAAAAAGTTTTATTTTACTCTGATTTCAGTTTCGGAGAAGAATTGACACTCGTAGACGTTATTTTATCTAGATATCTTCTTTACTTCTTTTACATTTCACACTCATTATACATGTATATTTCGGTAAAGCGCCTTTTATGTCATCTATCGTGGCTGCTAAACACAAAGAACTGCTTGTTTTTAATGAAGCTGTATTGAATGGAACAAAATAGAAATGCATGCTGCTTGCTTATAAAATATAAAGATAATTTTTTTAAAAAACGCTAAAATGAATTCCAATAGAATTTAGCAAAAAAATATTACTTTGAAATTTTACAATAATATTGCAAGAGACAATGTTCGCTATTCCTGTGGCCCAATCAGTTCTCTTTCGGAATTCGTGCCAGAGAAAATGGAATTATATTTTTTTTAAAAAAAAATCTCATCCATGTATTAATTATTTAATAAAATTGTGTTGCTTTTCTATGGTAGAAAAAATTATTATTAAAACGTAAAATATTCAGAATTAAAATTTGTTAAAATTATTCAGCGATTTTTCAGGAACTTAAGCGAAATTTTAATTAAATTCAATTGCAAAACTCTTAATCAAAATATTTGATTTCTAGTAACTCAATTCGGTAACTCTTATTCACTATTTTTGCTAGCTTTTATTGAACTTATTTCTCGTATTAAATAAATTATTATTTTTTTCCAATATATTTCTCCAATTGTTAAGCTCAAGTTACAGATCTTAAAGCTTGTTTAACACTTCTTCACTTCAAGCCTACCAAATATAGCATCTCTCTCAAAATGATGAACAAAAAATAACTACTAAAACTCAAATTATCTTTTCACATATCTATTCTTGTTTGTGATTATAAGTTACTTAATTACTGTTTGCTTTTATTATTATGGTTCTTTAGGAAAACAATTTAATTAAATTTCTCTTCTATAAATAAATTTTTCATGTGTTAATATCTCATTATTATATATATTTAATACTCTATTACTTATGTGAATGAACAGTAATTTCAGACAAATATGCGTGTATTTGAACTTAAACGTTCCTAGGAAAAAGTGCAATATAAAAAATTTCGAAGTACAAAAATACGTTCCGGATTTTTTCATCATTTGCTGTCTAAAACAATAATGCATAGTTTATTTTTAAGGATGTAGACTTAAAACGTTAAACTATCGAAGATTTTTTTTTAAAAAAAAAAAGTGTACAAATATGTAATTTACAAATCTGAGAACAGTACACTAAACATTTAATGTTTGTTAACCAGAAAAGAAATACTCGAGAAGTTAGAAGTTCAAAACGTTTTACTCATTTTTGAGCAAAGTAGTTCGTAAAATATTTTTGAACATAATCTGTTGCTGATGGCATTTCAAAGTAATGTTCATTTTTATTTAGACAGGTAAAAAAAAGTTCAATAATATTTGGAATAAATTAGTTTTTTCACTAAAAATTCCTCCACACATCATCCACGATCCATTATTATTGGCACCTTCTACTTTTCTTGATTGTTTATAGCCGTATGAAGCATTCGATTTATGTGGATTTCGCATAAATTGAATGCTTTGTCATTGCTGTCATAAATTATTTATGTAAGAGAAGAGTAGTTTTGAAACATATATTTGTATCAAGTTGTATATGTATATATGTGTGTACTTGAGCCTGTATCTGTATGCGGCGGTTTCGTTGAGTCGTGGATTCGAGCCTTGATGCCACTAAAGACCCGCCGTGTAGCCGGGGCTGATGCACGTTAAATCTTTCGGGGCCCAAAATTATCCCGTTGGCGTAGTGTGGAAGCTAGGAGAGAAGGTGCCACCTCAGGTGTCGTCCTCGTCACTTGTCCGAGGTTCAAAATTACGAGTTCCGTCGCCATTAACCCTCGTGTTGCTTCTAGTGTGACGTTAATAAAAACCAAACCAAATGTATATGCAGATGCTGAGTTGAAGCATTACTCTTTCTTAATTTTAGATATAAATTCTTATTTTTAACTAATGTCTTCTCGTATTACTAAATTTCCAACTAATACATCTATTTTTAATTTAAATTCATGATGTTGTTTCTTAATACCGTAATAAACAATATTAAACATAGTATTAATATTGAAATTAGACATTTAAACTACGTCTTTATAAGATTACATCATAACATATTCATTTCTGTCTATTAAATGTGTTGTGTGGCGTATATAAACTCTTTTTTTAAATATTATTTTAAAGTCCCTTTCAAGTAATACGTTCCCATTACGTTTATTACCGCTTCATCTAACGTCCTTTAATTCCTATAAAAGAAAGATCTTGTAAGCTCTCGGAGCGATATCTTCCTCCGGGCCCCCCCCATAAACTTACTTTTGAATTTTTTTTTTAAGAAAGGAAGCCAGGATCAAGTTTTATATTTCCAGCAGGCTTCCTCTCATACAAATGAGAATGTTGCGTGAAGAACAACCGTGTTTTGAATTTCAGCCAAAACGACTTAGGTCTTCTCCATTCACAACCAAGGGCGTAGCTAGATTAGACGTAGGGGCGGAACAGAAAATATATTTTTCATATTGCGCTTGCAGTTCCTTGTCTTTCAAAGAACAGATCCTGCTATGATGTATTGAGGCACTTGAAGAATAAGTAAGAGGTAATATATGCTATCACGAATTCTCTTTTTCTCTCACTTTCTCCTGCAAACTCTCTCGTAACGTTTGCTATCGAACCCTAAATTACTCATTTGTTGAGGTGAAACAGTGATAATTGATTCGAGGACAAAAACGATGTACGTGATTCGTTACTTCTTAAAAAAGGAAACCAGTACGTTATTTGTTTAAATAAAATAAGCTAATTCTAGTGTATATATGTATATGCTATCACGAATTCTCTTTTTCTCGCATTTTCTTTCGCAAACCCTTTTGTTGTCGAACTCTAAATTACTCATTTGTTGAGGTGACGAGATGTTAATAGAATTTGAGGATAAAAACGATGTACGTGATGCATTACTTCTTAAAAAAGGAAACAGTATATTATTCGTTTAAATAAAATAAATTAAACATAGAGTATCTATAAAATAGGGCACTTTGTAAGAAAACCGGTCCTTAAATGTAATTTGAGGTGATGAACTAAGTTTGCGTAACACGCTTTAAACGCTTAAATACAAATTATTCTGAAAATTTTCCAACTGAGACCCTTGAAGAATAAATAAGGTTACAAACGGTATTGCAAATTTTCTTTTTTTCTTTCTTTATTTATTTATTTTGTCTTTTCTTCCGAGAAATCGTTTCTAATTTAAAAAGAATTGAAATAGAAATTGTCTCGTGTTGAGGTGATACATGAAATTTGATTCGAGGCGAAATGGCATATGATTTCTGAAAGGGAAAACACATTGCATTTTTAAATGGTATGTACAGTAAAATTTTGATTTCAATATATTTTAACGCTAATTAGATTATTGGAAAACTGAATATTAAGAAGCTTTACTGCGGCAGTTTGAAAAAATGAAATAAGAATTCGTAACACAATCTTTGAATTGTTAATTAAAGCTTTGTAGTCGCCACGATAGCTGAATAGTAATAGTCGCGATATCACAACCGGTGTTGTTTTCGTCAAATCTGGGATTCGAATCCTGATGTCTCTGAAGACCCATTGTGTGGCGAGGCTGATGCACGTTTAATCTGTCGAGGTCTCAATTCCTCCCAATGGCGTTGTGTGGAAGTTTGGAGAGATGTGCTAGTTCAGTCGTCATCCTCGTCACTTGATCGAGGTTCAAATTTTCGAAGTCCTTCGCCAATAGCCTCGTGTTACTTCGAAGAGCAATGTTAATTAACAATCAATCAATATGCAAATTATATACTAATTAATTTACTTCTTGATGCGCTATGCACTTGATGGATTATTGAGATAACATATGCACGAGAATTTTCCTTTTCTTCTTTAGGTTCGTATTGTTAACACCATCGAACTGCAAATCGGCATGTGATCGAGGTTAACAATGGAAGTTGATTTCGAAGGCAAATAAGGAACTTTTGCCGAATAATTTCTTGAATAAGAATAAATTGTTTCTTATGATTATTAATGCTCCTATTTGAAAATATCTGACTTCAAAATATTCGTTATAAACTTATCAAAATCATCAAAAGCACTTTCCCGAAAAAGTTTGAAATAATGAAATTAGCCTACTTAATGATTCTGAAATCTTCATTCAATTTTTATTCTAATATTTGATAGTTTTGAGCTTTGTTTTAATGTAATACACAAATCATAAAAGTTAAAAGGAGGTTTAAGAGGAAAAAATGTTAGGACAGTGCATATATTTTTTTGTGGATTCGCTCTTCTATATTTTATAACTAAAAATGCCTTGATTATTTTTTATATTAAATACTGCATCAATATAGAGTAGATTCGTTTATCAAGATCATATTATACTTTAAATTATGTAATAAATTTGGTAAATTTTGTGAGGAAGTCTTAACTTTTTTCGTTCTGTTTTATTCCGAAAATTTGTTGGAAAGCTATTTTTTATCTTATTTTTTCTTTTTTGAGGAATAGTATTAATAGCCGTTTTTCTTAAGTTTTCTTAAATATTTTACCGGTTAATTTAAATTTAAATAATTAATTAAAAAGTAAAGCAATATGTAAGAATTCATTAATGTACCATTGAGTAAAAAGATATACACCAATTTATACAAATATACAAATTTCACATTGTAAACAAAGAAAATGAATACAAATAATTATGTACATTTAACTATAAAAGAAAAACTATATATTATAGAAATTTCCAAAAAAAAAAGGGTAAATTAAATTGACAACTACCAAAATTATCGCAAAGAGATAGATATTTGAAAAACTATAGAATCCCAACATTTGAAGAGAAGCAACAAAAAAATTGTAGATGAATATATTTAATGTTATAAACAGGCTTTAGACAGCTATGTTAAATTTTTCCAGAATTATTGGTAAATATATATGTGTTCTTTTAGTAATAAGTGCAACCTTTTTTTTTTCTTTTGTCATTGTTATATCATGATTTCAATTACCGGATTTTCTCCTTGGGCTTATTACAAATGTAGAATACGAAGCATTTTTTAAAGGATTTTCTGACAAGTTAAATGGATTCAAATTGCCAATAGACTGTATTAGCCTGATACTTATTCGCGATGCAAAGTTAATATACTGAAGCTTAATAATTTTTCTCATATTAATTGAAAGTTCTGACAGTAAAAATGTATATGCATAAATAAAAGTTTAAATTTCGAAATTTTAAAACATGAAAGTCGTATTAAAAGTATGTTTGGTGTCATATATTGCTGTCTCAAGCTCTACATATATATCGTTAAGTTTCAATTATTATTAAGAAATAATCCAAATGTCTGATAAAATTTATTCTGAGTATTAATTTATATGTATGTACATAATGTTGTACATTACAGCTATTATTGTTGATTGTTTGTTTTCAGGAAGCCATGTTTTGAAATAACCCGCAGTATCGTAAAATTTTTATTATTATCTCAGGTATCATTAATGTTTTAATTATTACTGAAAGTAATCAGGATAGAAATTTAGATTTTATTGTTGTCTTAAGACTTCTCTCTACATCGTCACCATTTATAGATATACATTTCTCCCAGCGTTTCTAGACTTTTCGAAGGTCATCATTGCAAAACTCAGCAATCGAACTGTTTCTTCACCATACTGCAAGTTACTTTAATTAACGATTCCCTGATGCCAAACAAATCACCATTAATGGCTATAATTTACAACATTATTTACAAAAGGATCGGATAATATGTAGAATAAATTTCATCTAGATATCTTTGTTATTTCTTAGTAATAGTGAAAGTTTCAAGATACTCCCTTGTATGTTGTAAGATCTGTCTGCATGGCTACAATTCAGAGACATACGCAATGGTAAATCAAATGTATTGCACTTGTATGACTCTGCGTTGCAATGATATGCATTGAAATATATTTAATTCACTATTTCACGTTCGAAATTGTGAGTGAATGGTTATTAATATTTAATGTCTCAGGAAGCATTCGACTCGAACGCGCATAGAGGAATTCCTTTTAGAGAACTGATGGGGCTTCTTCTGATTTATGAAGCCTCAATAACCTTGTCCTCAACATTTAGGTGATAATGTTGTGACGTTATTAATGTAATGAAATGAAATTCTATGTTAGAAATTCATGGAACTTGGTGGTCGCAGTTACGGATGACTGAAACACTCTGAGTTAGAGGGCGGAAATGTTGATGGGAACGGCAAATAAAATTTTTTTGGTTTTGTTTTGTGCTTTTAAAACGTATTTAATCTTTCAGTGAAGTAGGTGTAATAGGAGCTACTTAAAAAAATAAAATTCAAAGAAGTGTAAAGGTTCTAAAGGAAAAAAATTTATAAGCATTAAAATATCTTTGTCCGTCATTGGTGTGAAAACAGATGCTACGCGTAGTCAATAAGGGTATAAATAATATCCAAACAATTACGTAAATATTTTTATATTCTAAAAGTCTGATGTTACATTTTATTCGTTTGATATAAGTAGCTCAGATTTACTTACACCTAAATGTCTCTTGTCAAAGATTTCTGGCTTCCAAGACAAGATCATTTTTAACTATTTTTAAGTGTTTCTTTAAATTCTGTTAAATTTTAAACAGAAATCAACTCAACGTTTATACTCTAAAAGTCTGATGTTACATATTATCCATTTGATATAAGTAGCTCAGCTTTACTTACACTTACGTCTTTCTTGTCAAAGATTTCTGGCTTCCAAGACAAGATCATTTTTAACCATTTAAAGTGTTTCTTTAAATTCTATAACATTTAAAAGGAAATCAATTAAATAAATAGAATTTATTGAATTAAAATCTACGAACTTTGACAAAAAAAACTCAAATACGGAACATGTTTTACAAACGTGAAATTGAATATGGAACTTAAATCATAGTAAGGAACATTTAAATGAATAATTCATGATAACCAAAAGAAATTCGAATTCATGAGAAACTGCTTATAAAACTAGTTGTTCAACAGTCTCTAAGAGCGATTAACTACTTACGCTAAACGATAACCCTTTTTCAAACGGCGGTCATATTATTGCAAAGGATGACGTCACTATTTTAAATAATGTGTATATAAAGTTTAATAAACTTTGAAATTTATTAACTTTCATTGAGACTAACTAACATGTAGACATATATGTACGAGGGAGGTTCAGAAAGTACTCATATTTGGAATAGAGTAACTCATTGTTGTAAAATCCAGTGATGGTTTTTCTTTTTTATCATGTCCGTGAGTATGACTTCCTATGCATCCCAAAAAACAATCCCCTTAATTTTTCCAGCCGCTGAGACCATCTTTACATTCTTTGAAACAGATTACAAAAAGCAACGCATTGTTTTAGATGTTTTTTTTTTTGTTTCTAATGGATCGGGGTCTCCTCAACGGTGACAATTTCACGCGACAACTGAAAAGTTTTGATTTGGCAGCAAATGCCTGCGAAATCAACACTAACCCATGAATCAGTGTCAATTGTATTACTATTTTTACTTACCCTGGGATTTCGAGATAAAAGTGAGTATCTTTCCGGAATCCCAGGAAGTTTCGTGACAGATTTAATTTTATTTAGAATTTATTTTAAACTGAATTAACCTTGATAGTAGCAAAGTTTATTGTTTATCTTTTCTATACTTTTTGTTCAACTTTGCAATCTTTATAATAAAAATGTACTGAAATATGCAGTAAAAGAAAAATATATATACTAAAACTGATAAGAAAATGCAACACATTGTTTTGGCTGTTGTTTGGTTTCTGGTGAATAATAATTAATCATGCTCTTATCAACGGTGACTACTCGATTCAAAATGACGTCGACACCTCGGCACAGCAGCAATCAAAACTAGCCTCGGAATCAGTGTCAAACTAATTTTGATGCCATTAAACAATAGTAATAGCAATTTGACTCGGGAATGCCATCTGTCGACAACAAAAAATACTTTTTGAACTACCCTCGTGTAACTGAATTTGTCGTTGAATTAAAAAGTTAGACCCTAAGGCGCAATCTAAATGTTGCGTGGACTTTTTTTTTGTTATTGTTGCCTTCCTTCAAATGTTATTTTATTTGTTCCGTGATGTGTGAAATTTAGGAAGTTACAAACGCCATACGGTAGTTGAAATTAGTTTTAAGAGATTTTGCTCCAAAATCCTTTTTACCTTATATTTAAGAGTGTCATATTTTAACATTCGAAAAGCGAGACACCATTGCCGGGGAGGCGGCCCCGGAGTCATGATTAAAAATTTGGTTCCTAAATAAATTACAAACCTAAATCATGTGAATAGTTTATTTGTTTACATCACTTGTTTAACTAGCACTATCACGCAGCACGATGTGTATCGTATGAGAGACAGTTACAAAACTCAATATGCGAAGGCGTTACTTCGTGGACGGCCAACAAACTCCTTACACCCTGACCCTTCTCCTCTCTAAAATTCCCCTCCGTTTCCAATTTTTGTGCAAGATGTAATTTCTTTGCAACAATGTTCCAAATGATGCTAGATCACTAGCGGAATGTGTCGTCATAAGAAAAAAATCTGTGGAAGTGTACAAAGTGTTCTCTCATAATTTTACAAAATGTTTTTGTCACTGCCAATGCCGAAAAATGCCACTGTTTATTAAATCCAAACAACGGTGGTCGTATTCTAGCAACTGATCAAGGTGAACTTTCATAAACAGTTCCTGATAATCAGTTCTCAACAGTTTTTTTTATTATTAAAGTTCAACAAAATGAAATTTACAAAAATAATATAAAGCTCATATCCTGGTGAAATAGCTACATGGAAGCCGAAAACCGTATATTCCCTTCCCGTTCGCAAGCCATTCCCTTGCTTGTCGTGCATTCTTTCTAAAAATCGGGATTTTCTTAAAACCCCGCTGGACGCGAGATAAATTGTTATAATTCGGGACGTCTGGTCAACTTACCTATATACCATTAGATGAATTTTACTTGCGTGAGACATCTCTTTTATGAGTTCAAACACGTACAAATGATTACAGAAAAATAAATACTCTATAAAAGTTACAAATTTCTGTGGGCCTCCCAAAAAACATACTCAACGTTAAAAATAGCTTTCGTAAAAGGTCGGTCTTTTGTCGCGCGCGAACACTCTATGGTCTCCTTCGAAAGATTTTACTCTGTTTATTTTCTTTTTTTCATCCTATAATAGAGTGGTAACGATTGTTCCGACTTTCAACTACTCTTAAAGTAAGAAAATGAATGATGATCAATTCGACAATTGAATCCTTTTGAGACTTCTGCTTCGAACGGATAAAGCAATTGAACAATCACTCTTCGTCAGTGATGTCAGCTGCTCGGATTTCTCAAACATGTGTCATGTTTTCGAAGCTAATATTGTGACGGATATTCTTTCAAAAAAGTATTTAATATGTAATAGGTATCATGTTACATGGATGCGTTACCCAAAAGGTAAGAAATTTGGCTTCTTTTGAACATATGTGACCATTTGTGTTATAAGTGTAGCTTTATGAATAAAATCTAATTCTGTAGACACAAAATCTTTTATTAGTTTGATTTATATAATGCAATCTGATCCCTTTAACCCGATTGTTACGAGGAGACCAGAGTTGCTAAACCGCGGGTTAAGTAAACCGCGAGTTACTTTACTAATAAAAACTGAGTGATAATATAAGTTCAAACACCAATATAAATTTTCTACGCAACGAACATTTGCGTTAAATTACAGAGCTAGCTGGAAAATTCGAGGAATTAAATTTTTGGTTATGTACCTCGGGAATTAACGGGACTTTGAATTATTTTGCACATTTTTGCCGATTTTTCATTTTTTATAAACTTTTTTGTACTTTTTTTTTTATTTTCCATTTCCGAGGTCCTATTTTGATCCCGAACCCCACCGAACTATTTTCACAATAGTCCTGTAAGAAAAAAAAATTACAAAAAATATTTAATAAGAAAACTCTTAAATTATTTAAAGAAAATTGAGTTCGTTATTTTTTCAACCAATCCTTAACCTCCTCAGACTCAAGGTCAAGTCTGAACAGTAAATTTTAAAATAATTTGTATCAATTGATTCTAAATACAGGAAAAAGTACTGAACATTTTTTTAAAAAAAATATTTTAATTTTTATTTTTGAGAAATTTAATGTCTCCTGAAGAAGACATCGGGACAAAGTGACATCATCATGTTAATTTAAAATCTGTCATTAATCTTAATTTAATGAGTAATTCATAATATTTAGCATAATGGGCATAATGTAAATTTTAAATCACAAAATATTCCTGTCCGAACTGTTTGCAGAAGAGTCCTTACTTTCCAAAATTTATCATTCGTTTTCTCTCTCTATCTCTTCATCTTATACCATTAAATAATCTTTCAATTTTAAGTTGATTTTATTGAAATCTCGCAATTTCCAAGAAATGGTATCTGCGTGTACGAGAGTTATAGTTTTTTTCTGCTTAATATACATTCGAATTCTAGGAAATTTTAGATTAAACATAATCACAGTGATCACTATGAGCTGTTTCATTTCATTTTCTGACAGATGCAGATTTTTTCCTGTACCCCTTAAATAACTACATATAATCCAGTCAGTTAGTAATTAAAGAATATCATTCGGGGCCGAAATATATGTCATAATTATAGTTTCAAATCGAGTGATTTTGATAGCCATTAAACTAATGTCTCCTACAGGCGACACTGAAATAATAGCGTTTTAAATCAGAAGTTGGAAGATTTGAGTGAGAAATTAATAATGTTATTTATAAACAGTAAGTTTAAGGAATTCAACAGTGTCTTTAATAATTTTTATTACATAAATAAAAAAAAGGAACAATTAGCGATGAGCAAGCGTGTGATTTTCTTTCTCTCGAAAACACCGTTTTCATTTTACCATAAATAAGCTACGAATGCAAAATGTTCACTAAAAATATTTTTTTTTTCAGTATTACCATCGATTAACATCAAAATTAACTTATTTTGGGTACCAATGACGCCTTCCATTTAACTTAGCGGCATTTTTTAAAAGTTTCGCTTTGTGTCTCCTACAGGGGACGCCGGGACTGGGGAGGTTAATGGGGATGATTGTTTTTACTTGTATTTTGTTTTTTCTTAATCTCTTGTATGAAAGATCTTATTTTCTGTGCCCGAATCTGAGATCTCTTTTGCTCAAAATAACTTAGCTATAGTTATGTTACTTTGAGAGCCTTAGATTCTGTGAATGGAGTTTGTTTTGGTACATCTTTCTCGATAGAATGTTTGAACGTACAGCTAATCTCACTGACTGCGCGATCTTGAAAATAATCTCTTAAAAAAAAGTAATTCAAACCGGGACATTTCACTTTCCGAGAAATGGTGATTAATATATAAAAAATAGAAAGGAAAATACAGTATTAATGTCTGCTCTTAAGAAAGGAAGTCGTGTCGTCATCCGAAAAAAATATTAATTTGAATTTCTTATAAGGAAAATAAAGATTTTTGACAACAATGTATAGGAGCGGTATCACAAGCGATTGCTTATTGAGGGGCCCATAATTAAATCGTGTATAAAGCAGATCCACATGTAAATGAAACGCATGTTAAGGATCCCGTCTACC
Source organism: Nephila pilipes (assembly GCA_019974015.1). NCBI lineage: Eukaryota > Metazoa > Arthropoda > Arachnida > Araneae > Nephilidae > Nephila > Nephila pilipes. The sequence goes on along the minus strand of BMAW01085613.1, from coordinate 221,587 downwards.
GGCCATTTTGATTGCCTCAGCTTAATGTTAATCCTGTGAAATTTCGACTTTCGTTCTCAAATTTTTATTATTTGATCTATTTGAATGCAATAAAGTGCATCTGTAAGAGCAAACAGTAACTAAAGCCTTTATGGAATTACATTTTTTCTGCGATTTTGAAAAATATTTTTTGAAGATCGGAAAAAAAAACTCACAAACGAATAATTAAAATAAGAATAAAAATATTTTTAAAACTATGTACGTCATTTTCATTTAAGAATGCCTCCTTCTAGGCTTGTGATATGTATTGCCTTAGTTAAATGTTTCGGGACAAAAAGAGCCAATCGAAGGTACTCCAAGTATGATGATCCCACTAAGCTTAAAAGCAGGCCAATATTGAAAGTGCTTAAAAAAGCATTGCTAAATAACCCGGAACAGCGACTCGACTGTTCACGAGAACTTTGATTTAGTCCTCATGTTAACTTTAAGGATAAGTCCTTATGGATAACTTTAAGAGAAATTCTGCCTCAAAAACGTTCCCCAGTCCATCGATAGCCAATCAGGAATTGAAATTTTAATGTAAATAAATCTTTTGGAATACAAAATGATCTGTTATGCTTACACTTTTGAAATTAACGTGCCAAATCATTGACTTTGAAGTATTTTCTTTATCTCGCACTGGT